>CM031918.1:11362878-11424856 GCA_018703695.1 Prunus fruticosa | reverse complement strand
TTTTTCAAAGTTTTGTGAAGAGATGGGTATAGAGAGACAGTTGACGGTTGCTTACTCTCCACAACAGAATGGGGTTGCAGAGAGGAAGAATCGCACTGTGATGGAGATGGCGAGAACAATGATGTATGAAAAGAAGATTCCACTGAAGTTTTGGGGAGAAGCTGTAAATATAGCAGTGTATCTGCAGAATAGAAGTCCAACAAGTGCTTTGGACAATACAACACCATTTGAACAGTTTAGTGGGAGAAAACCAGGTGTCAAACACTTGAGAATTTTTGGCTCACTATGCTACATTCATGTTCCCTCTCAGAAAAGACACAAGCTGGAGGAAACTGGAATGAAAGGGATATTTGTGGGATATGGCAGTTGTGAAAAAGGGTATAGAGTACTCAATTTGAGAACTCAAAAGGTTGAGTTGTCTAGAAGTGTCATTTTTTATGAAGAATCAATGTGGAATTGGGAAACCAATGAGGCAGTGCATATCTCTGTGCCATGGACTGATGAATCAAGTTCACAAACATCTGACTTGGTTTCAGAACTAAGTGATTTACAACAATCACCCTCTAGTACAGACTTGCAAACTGTCCAAGAATCAGTTACACATGATTCTACAACCTCAAATCAGGAAATCTATGATCACACTCCAAGGAAATGGAAGAGTTTGGATGAAGTGTATGCTCAATGCAAGATGAGTATCATTGAACCTGAAAGTTTCAGTGAAGCAGTCAAAGATGAAGCTTGGAAAAAGGCTATGACTGAAGAGATATCCATGATAGAGAAGAATTCCACTTGGGAATTGGTTGACAGACCAAGCAGCAAACCAATTGTGGGAGTAAAGTGGATATACAAAACAAAGCTAAACCTTGATGGCTCCATTTCAAAACACAAGGCAAGACTTGTAGCCAAAGGTTATACACAGAAACCAGGGATTGATTTCAATGAAACCTTTGCTCCTGTAGCAAGGTTAGACACTATTAGAACTCTTATTGCACTAGCTGCACAGAAGGCTGGAAACTGTGGCAACTAGATGTCAAATCTGCCTTCTTAAATGGCATCCTTGAAGAAGAGGTTTATGTTGATCAACCTGATGGCTTTGTGGTTAAAGGGGCTGAAGACAAGGTGTATAGACTGAGGAAAGCTCTCTATGGGCTAAAGCAGGCTCCAAGGGCTTGGTACAGTGAAATCGACACTTACTTCTCTCAGTGTGGTTTTCACAGAAGTCCAAGTGAAGCTACTCTTTATGTGAGAGTCAAAGAAGGTGTTGGCACACTAATTGTGTCAATCTATGTAGACGACATAGTGTATACTGGAAGCAGTGATGCAATGATAAAAGAATTTAAGGCTGAGATGATGTGCAAGTATGAAATGTCAGAACTTAGGGCTGCTCCATCATTTTCTTGGTATGGGAGTAACTCAAACTGAATGGAGCATCTTTATCCATCAAAAGAAGTATGCTCTTACTCTCTTGGATAGATTTGGGCTCAAAGACTGCAAATCAGTGAGCACTCCTTTGGTTGCTACTGATAAATTGCAAAGAGAAGATGGAAGTGAAGCTGCAGATGAAGGTTTATATAGGAAGATTGTAGGAAGTCTCCTATATCTAACTGCAACCAGACCTGACATCATGTTTCCTGCTAGTCTGCTTGCAAGATACATGCACAACCCTTCCAAGAAACATTATGGAGCTGCTAAACGGGTTCTAAGATACATTCAGGGAACCATTGATTTTGGAATTGAGTATGTGACTGGAAAATCTGCTTTGTTGATTGGATATTGTGACAGTGACTGGAGTGGATCCGAGGAAGATATGAAAAGCACTTCAGGTTATGCGTTTTCATTTGGAAGTGGAGCTTTCTCATGGGCTTCGGTTAAGCAACATAGTGTGGCTCTTTCAACAGGCAGAGGCAGAGTATGTGAGTGCAGCAGAGGCAACATCACAGGCCATTTGGCTCAGATTTGTTCTTGAAGATTTTGGAGAAGAACAAGCTGCTGCAACTACCTGTGTTTTGTGATAATACTTCAGCCATAGCAATGGCTAGAAATCCAGTGTTTCATCAAAGGAGCAAACACATTAAGAGGAAGTTTCATTTTATTAGAGATGCAATTCAAGAAGGTGTAATTGAATTGCTCTACTGCAAAGGAGAAGAGCAAGTTGCAGATATCTTTACAAAGGCTCTTCCCAAAGACAGATTCAGCTATTTGAGGAGTATGCTTGGTGTGAAATCAGCTAGCACTTTAGAAGGGAGTGTTGAAATGTAAACTGCCTAGCTAATTTCTGATTAGTTGATTAAGCTAATATGTTTAGTTGAGTGACTTGAGCTAATATGCCAAGTGTAAGGTGTAGAGAAGCCAGTTATTTTCCAACGGCTCTTAGCCTTTGTGCTGCCATGTGTCATATCCACATTGGCTGATGTATTTGATTGGTTGAGCTGATGTAATGAGAATATACAAAAATACAAAAGGTGTGATCTCTGCAATGCACAGTAGATTGCATCTGAGAATATTTCCAAATCTAGATTTTCTCTTCTTAGCTCTCTCACTCTCTTCCTTCTCTTTGAGCTCTCTTGCTAATCCAAATCTCAACAGGGGAGAGATGCAAAGTGTTCTCCTACTCAACTATATCTTCATAATTGAAGAACAATTAAAATCTCAAGTTTTCATTACAGTACCCCAAAACACTTACATAGTGAATACAAACAAGCTTCTTAGAAGCGATGACAACATTACGAAAGTAATATACAATTATTTCATTTCTAAATAAAAAATAAAATATATATTTCATTCACCATCAGGAATTTCCATCCACCGTTTTACTTTCTTGTCAAATATTCCTCCTCCATATGTAGAAATGAAAATCTCTTTGAGAAGGCGAAATTGCATCCCAATAAATAAGGCGACTGGAATGATGGCGAGGAAAATGATTGGGATAACAACCTGTAATCTGTCATGAAGCATAAGGAAAAGGCCAGAACAAAAGGCAACCATCATGGTAGCGATGGAGATCAAGAGCGTTGAAAGGCCTATTATCATCTTTGTGGGTAAGGATTTGAGGAAATCATCTTCCGCATAACGTGATGTAAGGATTCCCAAAAACATTAGCACTGAAGTTACGGAAGAAAAGAGAGATATAGCATCTGAAACTATGAAAACTATAAAAACATGATGGTAAACATGATGGTAAACATGATGGTAACAGTGAGAGCCTTCTCCATCCTTTTTATGTAAGAATATGGGAAAGCCTTCTCCATCGTTTCCACCAGGAACTGTGAAGGCTGCAGCAAACATGATGGTAATAGTGAGAGCACCTACAACTGTACAAGAAGTAGCTGTATCTTTCATCCACTTTTCTCCTTCTTCCTTCAATTTCTTGTGGTTCTGGGTAAATACTTCATGGGGTCTCTTACCCTCTTTATTGAAAGCTCTCACTCCCGAGGGTAAAACTACAATACTCTTAACCTCCTGCATTTCATTAAACAAAACCTAAAGTTCGTTGTGGCTGCCAGGTAATTAATTATAGAATCACTGCTTTTATGGACTGCAACATAATACAAGAAAGAAATACAAGAAGCATTGCTGACCACAATGTAATAAAAATTGTTTGATGCCAAACTGCATATGGTACCAAACTGAAATGAATCCTAAAATATTTGAAACCTTAAACAGGTCCTTCCTTGTTCACTACTTTCCGAAATTGATAGAAGGGAAGTTGCTTTGCAATGGGTAGTGTTTGGATTATGGGGAACTTGGAAATGCAAAATTTTAATTCTCTTTTCTTTTAAGATTTGATGGCGAATCCTTGATTTGTAGCTTTCTGTGATGCCAGTACTCCGAGTTAAAGAGGCTAAAGGTTCTACCCTATCTTTGGTGAATCCATAGCCTGTGGTATGTAGCGCAGTGGAGGTTGTGGAAATTGACGGGGCGATTAAAATCGATTTTGGTGGTGCATGGTTTGCAAGTTCTTCTTGTGGTGGGTATGGTTGCATTGTGCGGCAGGGTGTGGGCTTGTTTAAGGCTGCTTGTGGGTTTGGTTGTTTTGTTTGTAGCTCAAGCGTGGGGGCTAAGGCGGAAGCTACCCGAGATGGACTACAGATTTATGTGCAGGAGATGCTTATTAAAACTGATCCAAAGGTCATGGTTGACATAATTATTGAACGAGAAAAATTTATCTCCTCAAATATAACAACCATCTGATCTGGGCATTTCTATTTCTACAAGCAATACGGTTTTTTTTATTTTTCTTTTTTTATAAATATTTTGAAAATGGTTTCAACCATTCATGGAAAATAATTCTAAAAGAGATTAAAAAAACAAATTCATTTGGCACCAAATATAGAAAACAAGAGTGAAGGAAGAAGAAGATTTCAAAGATAAGGAAAAAATCTTCCTCATATCTACATGTCTAGGGGAAACTTTAGAGCTTTTGAAGTTACTACTCTATTTGCATATGTTTCCTCCACAACATACCAACCACATTTTTAAGCTACCGCCCCAAGCACCTAACATCCCACAACTAAGATATAGAATGAAGATATCTAACCTTGAACCATTGTCTTTCTCTCTGCATTTGCAAGGCTGCACCTGAAATACAATCAAGTTTTTCCGTTGGAGATAGCATCCCTGCAAGATGTAGCATATCATTTCCAAAAGCATCTGAAAATGTTGCAATAAGATTTCTTTGACCAACCCCATATATAAGGCTATAAACTTTTTCCTGGCGACACTCAATTGAATAGTGAAATATGTTCCTTCCCATTGAATTGCTTCGCCACAATACATCCGGATCTACTTCACATAAACGAATAACGAACTCAATAATCCCTCTTCGGACAGCTTGGAATACTGCTTCATAAACAAGGCCATCTTCCCTTTCTTGGATATCTACACGTTCTACTTCACTTAACATGTATTTCAAAATAGATCGCCAGCGATGATGGACCCATTTCATTTCACGTATGTGGTTGATCCCTAGGTTGATGTCGAAGAAAATATTACAACCACTTTTTATAGAAGTAAAATAAGTTGACAGTTTAAAAAGTTGATAAATAAAAATCAATGTGCAAAGACACCAACATATAAAGATGAAAATGAATGTTGCATACCTAAAAGGTTGTGGAGGGTAGAAGGAATCCCCTGCAATAAACCTAAGAGTGCAATGCAGATTAAAAATCACAATATGTTGGCACAAAGTTTTAATTCGTCAATTAGATTATATATGAATAGTAAAAGAAAGAAAAAAAACCAAGAAAAAATTATATGCTTGTTTACCATTCTTTTGTGCTTCATTTGTTATGTTAGACTTGGAAACCCTCATTAAAAATTTTGTGTTAAATATTTAACGCATCATGTCAAACTATTATTTTATGCACAACCATGAATATGAAACCAAAGGTCGAACCTTAACCATAAGATGAACATGCCATGTTCACACGAGAGTATTATATGTGCGAGGTACAAAGCATGAATGTGCTTTGCTATATATTTTATTTTAATTTATTTTTTTAATATCACAACGTCATATTGATTATATTTTTTTATACATGCAGCTCATCTTGTAACAATTTGATTATCTAATAATATATTATATCTTTTTCTCAAAAAAAAAGTTATTGTTTATGAGCATACTAGAACAATTTTCTTTCACCAAACTATGTCATGATGAACTTCTTATTAAACAGATGCATTATTGCAAAAGTCTGAAAAAATGACAAGAATATATATACAGAAAATGATTGCATTTGATTAAACCAAAGCTGGGGTTTCGAGATCTAGCAAACCTGAGAAACTGATATTTCTTTGGTTACCGAGTTCATTTTCTGGATTTTGAACATTTTCACTAACATCAGGGATTGCAGGAGGTTGTATGTGTATACCTATCAAGAAAAGACAACAAGCTTAGTCAATAAATTTTATTTTTTTGAGTAAAACTGAAACTTTCATTAATTCAAAGAGAAGAAAAGATATCATGTGACAGAAGAGGAATCACCCTCGGTGCCTCCTCAACCCAAGAGATGAAATTTGTACAATTTAGTGCATACTTTGCAATGGAATGAGCTACTTGGTGCTAAGAACTGTAGGGTTTGAATATTTGGATGATTGTGTTATTCAACATGAGAAGGAATATATAAGGATATGTCAACTAAACTAATTTAGGAAAACACTCCCCCTCTCACGTTGGTGCATACACATGGCCAATATGCCCAATATTCGGTTTGGTTCCCACCCATAACTGAAACTAGAATTGAAACTATTCATTTGGTCCAGTTCGGTCTAGTTACTAGCTAACACTGACATTAAACCGAACAGCCTAGGACAGGTTTTGGTCCAGTTCGGTTCTCTCGATTTTAGCGAATCTGAGCACAATTAATTTTTTGAGGATTTTTCGAGATTCAAGCCAAACAATTCCTTAGCCTTGCTATGAGGAGCCAAAAAAACCAATAGAGTTAAAGATAAACGCAGATCTGCTCATCCAAGACAGAAATAGAGATACAGATAAATTGAAAACGCAAAAGAAGAAATAGAAAAGAAAACAAATTAGAATAACATAGAAGCAAGTTATTGCCTCTTTATTATTGTATCTCTTGTTGTTGAGCTCAAAACCAACAGATAGAAAATGACAACACCTCAACACTTCATAGCTTATATCATGTACATCAAAATCTAGAACCAAAGTCTGGATCTTCAAAACGAAGACAGAAAGAGTGAAACAAAAAATGAAGAAAAAAAAAAGAAAAACGAAAGAAAAACAAAGAAACAAAGGAATAAAGAAGAGGAAGAAAAGAGAGGAAATAAAGAAGAAGGGAGATAGGAAAGAAAAGAGAGAAAAAGAGAAGTGCGGCTCTAAGAAAAAGGTAAGCTAAGCTATTACATTTCCTTTGTGTCAGTTTTTCTCCCCAGTTTGACTCGGTTTTTACCGGTTCTACGGTTCCGATGCACACCCCTAAGTCAATCCAATTATTTTTTTTTTTTTTTGGAGTAAAATTGAAGCTTTCATTAATTCAAAGCGGACAAAGATATCCTGTGAAAGAAGAGGAATCACCCAACTCGGTGCGTCCTCAACCCAAGAGATGAAATATGTACAATTTAGTGCATACTTTTCAATGGAATGAGCTACTTGGTGATAAGAACTGTAGGGTTTGAATATTTGGATGATTGTATTTTTCTCTTTATAAGGATTTACATCAGTGCTTTATAAGGAAATAGATACAATAAATGAAAAGGAATATATGCTTATGATACGGGGATATGTCAACTAAACTAAATAGGAAATAAATCACCTAGTTAACTCACGTCAACACTCCTCCTTAAGTTGGTGCATATGCCCAACTTTGTAATTGGGTTATGAAATACTTGTTCAGAAACAGCTTTTGTCAAGACATCTGCTAACTACTCTTCTGATTTAAGAAAATGCATGCAAATAATCTTGTTCTTAATCTTCTCTTTGATGATGAAGCTGTTGGCCTCAACATGTTTTGTCCAGTCATGTTGAACTGGATTATGAGCAATATCAATTGCCGAGTTATTATCACAATTAACTAGACATCGTAAGTTTTATGCACATACAAAGATCTTCGAAAACGGACAAGTGTGCAATTTTCGGTGATTAAGTTGGTTCTTTGACGCTAGCTCATTCCATACTTTCAGTTTCAAATATCAATTTTCTGATTGGTAGAAGACCTAGGGTTTGAATCTTGGTGAATCAAGACAATAAGTCTTCATCTCAATCAAAAAAAAAAAAAAAGAAGACAATAAGTCATTTTCGGCTATGGAGATAGAGATTGGGAAACTACAAAACCTACTGACCTAGGTGACTTGGGGATGAAGAATGTGATTAGTGTGAATATAGCTGTTTATGAACATATATATGCTTCCAAAATCACAATATGTTGGCACAAAGTTTTAATTCGTCGATTAGATTATATATGAATAGTAAAAGAAAGAAAGAAAAAATTATATACACTTGTTTACCATTCTTTTGTTCTTCATTTGTTATGTTAGACTTGGAAACCTTCATTAAATATTTTGTGTTAAATATTTTACGCATCATGTCAAACTATTATTTTATGCACAACCATGAATATGAAACCACAGGTCGAGCCTTCACCATAAGATGAACATGCCATGTTCACACGAGAGTATTATATGTGCGAGGTACAAAGCATGAATGTGCTTTGCTATACAGGGACGGATCCAGAAATCTGCTCTCCGGGGGTCAACATATATAAGCTCACAATTTTTTACATATAGAAGACCCGTAGAAATGAATGAAAATGCAATAACAGTTACATACATGTAAAAAAAAAAAATTATGAGGAACATGTTTATTAGATTGTTATATGCATATTTCGGAAATTAAAAAAAAACCTGTCCAAAAGGCCATGATAATAAAATAAAAAAAAGTTCAAGTGACCTGGTCCTAGACGGTGTCGTTTTGAGATGAAACTATAGCAAAGAGGAGGAAATGAAACACAGCAGACCAAAGGGAATTTGAGATGAAAAAAATACAGAAGAAAAAGTGGGACCAGAAGCAGCAACGAAGGAACAAAAAGGCATAAAGAAAAAATAAAAAAGGAACTGGGAGACATCATGCATGCGCGTGTCTTCAGCTGTGGGAATAAAAAAGAAGAAAAGTTTTTGATTGGACCAGCAGACAAAGAACCATATAATATATAACATAGATATAGGCTTTAAAATACATAATATATATAGGACAACGTCGTTTTGACTTTGAGGGAAAAAAGAAAAAAGGAAGCACAAGCAGCGCTGCATGCTGGAGGATGCTGTGCGCTGGGGAGGAGCAGCGCTGCGTGCTCTTTGGGGACTTTCGTCGAGTAGTTTGCAGGGGTCAATTTTCTCCCCTCTAATGGCAGATCCCAGAGTTGCAGGGGTCACTTGACCACCTTTGCTCCTCTGTGGATCCGTCCCTGTTGCTATATATATATATATATATATTTATAATTGTTTTTTAATATCACAACGTCATATTAAGATCTAAGTTCTTGTTTATGAGCATACCAGAACAATTTGATTATTAAGATTTCAGTTCTTTCTACCTAATACATGCTGCGCATCTTGTAACGATTTGATTATGTAATAATATATCATCTTTTTCTACACAAAAAAAAAAGTTCTTGTTTATGAGCATACTAGAACAATTTTCTTTCACCAGATTTCTTTTTGCGCCAAACTATGTCATGATCAACTTCTTATTAAACAGATGCATTATTGCAAAAGTCTAAAAAAATGACAAGAATATATATACAGAAAATGATTGCATTTGATTAAACCAAAGCTGGGGTTTCGAGATCTAGCAAACCTGAGAAACTGATATTTCTTTGGTTACCCAGTTCATTTTCTGGATTTTGAACATTTTCACTATCATCAGGTATGTGTATACCTATCAGGAAAAGTGGACAAGCTTAGTCAATAAAATTTATTTTTTTGAGTAAAACTGAAACTTTCATTAATTCAAAGAGAAGAAAACATATCATGTGATAGAAGAGGAATCACTCTCGGTGCCTCCTCAACCCAAGAGATGAAATTTGTACAATTTAGTACATACTTTGCAGTGGAATGAGCCACTTGGTGCTAAGAACTGTAGGGTTTGAATATTTGGATGATTGTATTATTCTCCGTAAGAAGGAATATATAAGGATATGTCAACTAAACTAAATAGGAAATAAATCACCTAATTAAGTTAGGAAATAAATCTCCTTGATTGCCATAAATTATTAACTCACGTAAACATTCCTCCTAAAGTTGGTGCATACACATGGCCAATATGCTCAATAAAGATGGCTACAGTTTGGTTCGCTTTCCACCCATAACTGAAACTATTCATCTAGTCCGGTTCAGTCTAGTTTCTAGCTAACACTGACATTAAACCGAACGGCCTAGGACAGGTTTTGGTCCAGTTCGGTTCTCTCGGTTTTAACCAAATCTGAGCACAATTAATTTTTCGAGATTCAAGCCAAACACTGAAACTATTCATCTAGTCCGGTCTAGTCGGTTCGGTCTAGTTTCTAGCTAACACTGACATTAAACCGAACGGCCTAGGACAGGTTTTGGTCCAGTTCGGTTCTCTCGGTTTTAACCAAATCTGAGCACAATTAATTTTTTGAGGATTTTTCGAGATTCAAGCCAAACACTTCCTTAGCCTTGCTAAGTTGCTATGAGGAGCCAAAAAAACCAATAGAGTTACCGATAAACACAGATCTGCTCATCCAAGATAGAAATAGAAATACAGATAAATTGAAAATACAGAAGAAGAAATTGAAAAGAAAACAAAATAGAAAAACATAGAAGCAAGTTATTGCCTCTTTATTATTATTTCTCTTGTTGTTGAGCTCAAAACCAGCAAAAAATGACAACACCTCGGCACTTCATAGCTTATAACATGTACATCAAGATCTAGAACCAAAGTTTGGATCTTCAAAACGAAGACAGAAAGATAGAAACAAAAAACGAAGGAAAAAAAAAACAGAGAAATAAAGGAATAAAGAAGAGGAAGAAAAAGAGAGGAAATAAAGAAGGGAGATAGGAAAGAAAGAGGGAAAAAGAGAGGTGCGGCTCTGACTTAAAGATAGAAAGAGGTAAGCTAAGCTATTACATTTCTTTCTCCCTGGTTTGACTTTGGTTTTTACCTGTTCTACGGTTCCGATGCACACCCCTAAGTCAATCCAATTTTTTTTATTTTTTGAGTAAAATTGAAGCTTTCATTAATTCAAAGCGGACAAACATATCCTGTGAAAGAAGAGGAATCATCCAACTCGGTGCCTCCTCAACCCAAGAGATGAAATATGTACAATTTAGTGCATACTTTTCAATGGAATGAGCTACTTGGTGATAAGAACTATAGAGTTTGAATATTTGGATGATGTATTTTTCTCTTTAAGGAAGAATATATAAAGATTTACATGTGTGGTTTATAAGGAAATAGATACACTAAATAAAAAGGAATATATGCTAATAATACTGGGATATGTCAACTATACTACATAGGAAATAAATCACCTAGTTAACTCAAGTCAACACTCCTAAAGTTGGTGCATACACATCACCAATATGCCCAACTTTGTAATTGAGTTATGAAATACTCGTTCAGAAACAGCTTTTGTCAAGACATCTGTTGTGAAAATGGACAAACACTTTCACTCACTCCCCTAATGATCTTGTTGTTGATGGACTTTGTGACACACACAAGGATGGATGAATCACACACATACACTTGAGAAACCAACCAAGCACAAAGTGACACAAGAATTTATAGAGGTTCAACAATTGCCTACATCCTCTTGGTGATCCCCTTGAGAAATTCACTAATAAAAGAATAAGTTACAACTTTGGTTTACACAGAAACCCCCTTAGAACTCTATTCTCTCCTAAGCTCTCTTTTCTCTCTCACCCCTTGCTCAACACTTTGATGCACTTGTGAACACTCTCTCACACTTGGTGTTTCCCTTCTTTGGTGTCTAAACTACTCAACACTCAACTCAGCTCTCTCTTGAACTGATTGCCCTCTCTCTCTTCCTCCCTTGGTAAGTTCAACCTCTTGGACACAATAACTCTCAGCTACTTGACCACTCCTTGATATTAACCACCCACATGATGTCTTGCATCTTCACTTTCTTTTGTAGGTAGACCTTTGGACTTAGTAGAGGACTACAATTACTCCTTCACGTTCTTGCTTTCAGCTACCCACCTAAACACAAGGTTAGGCAAACCAGAAAACAAGCCATAAAGCATGCACCCTTTGTCCCCTTGTCTCCTACCTAGAAAACCCTTTGGTACAAGACAACAAACAACATTTAAATGGTATTCCAGCTTCTAAGGCACGTTGCTAAACTTCCTAGAACCCATAAAACTCTTTGGAGACACTTGGAGTTAGGTAGGGAACAAGCACATATGAAAGGCACCTTGAAAAACGCATGGAAAAACGACACAGCACTGCGTGCGACCGGTCGCGGATACCTTGCGACCGGTCGCAGATACATTTTGGATACCTTGTGAATTCTCCAGACTTCGACTCTGTGCAAAAACGACTGGTCGCTTTTCCCTTGCGATCGGTCGCCTCCTCCTTCACTTGTGCATTAATTTTGAGGCAATTTTACAACAACATCCGCTAACTACTCTTCTGATTTTACAAAAGGCATGCAAATTTATACTCTTGTTCTTAATCTTCTCTTTGATGAAGAAGCTATCGGCCTCAACATGTTTTGTCCAATCATGTTGAACTGGATTATGAGCCATATCAATTGCCAAGTTATTATCACAATTAACTAGACATCGTAAGCTTTACATACATACAAAGATCTTCGAAAATGGACAAGTGTGCAATTTTCGGTGATGAAGTTGGTTCTTTGACGCTCATTTCGTACTTTCAGTTTCAAATATCAGTTTTCTGATTGGTAGAAGACCTAGGGTTTGAATCTTGGTGAATCAAGACAATAAGTCATTTTCGGCTATGGAGATAGAGATTGGGAAACTACAAAACCTACTGACCTAGGTGCTGACCTAGGTGACTTGGGGATGAAGAATATGATTAGTGTGAATATAGCTGTTTATGAACATATATATGCTTCCAAAATTGTGGCTTATATGTTAATGCTACTTTTACCACAATTCTACACCATGTGGACCATCCTGATAATTTTTAACACTAGAGTTGTTGATGTGTCATGTCTTAAAACATACATATTAATAGAATGGTCTAGATGTTGCAAAATGCGCGTAAACGCACAATCTCTAAATATAGCAGCTCATAATCCATCATATTATAGGCTATGGGTAAATGTTTATGGCTGAAAATTTCTTAGATCTGTGTTGTATGACCTTCCTATTTATCTACTCTTTTGTTTATTTATTTATTTATTTATTTTTGGTCAAATTCTTTCCATTTATTCTTGAAATGGGGAGGGAGGGAGGATGAAGAAGCGCACGAGGAAGGAGGAGATTGGGGGTGATGAAGAGCAGAGGAGGAGTAAATTTACAATTGAAACTATGAAACATAAGAAAATTTAAGTGAGTTGGGGTATATAAACTGTTAGCAAAATATACATGGGATATAATGAACGTGATTGTAGCAAGAGAAAAGAGAATGTATTACTAATGGTCATAGATCCACTGTTGCCAGAATTTGAGTGGCGTCCCACTCGGGAATACAGAAGGGATATCTGCCAATACAAATATAGGGGATTCGCCCGTCGGACCTTTAGTAATGGCCAATCGTGGGCAGCGGTGAAGTAAGTCCCAGGCAATATCTATTATTAGAAAAACAAAACAAAAAACAGGATTTGTGAAAGTTAAAGCTTGAATTTTGGCAAATAAAAAAAGTTAAAGCTTGAATAATAAATAAATAAATCATGTGGGTTTGGGTTGGTTGAGAACTTTACCAAATTGTTTGGCATAGAAACAAAAGCAAACAAGTCCAGCGCCATAAGGGCCATTCTCTGGCATTAGGCCTTCGATCGGAGTGAGGTGATACAGATAACGAACGATATCCCATAAGTCATTTTTAGCAGCGAAGAGAATTGGCGTCAGACCGTGGGTCCTTTCGACCATACCAAGTAGATTCCTGTTCTTTTCAACCATGCATTCAACCATTTTGAGACTTAATCTTGCAGCAAGATGAAGAGCTGTCCAACCAAAATCTCGTATCTCCAAGTCTTCAGCTGTCATCAACTGCACCAACTCTTCCACCATATGCTCATGTCCGAACTTGGTTGCAATGTGAAGAGCTGTCCCTCCTGTTGAATATCTTTTTCTTATTGCATCGGGATATCGGCTAAGAAACTCATTCGTTTTATGCCAATCACCGATCTTAACAGCAGCACAGAAAGGTTCATACAGATCATGCTCGGCCACAGCAAAGAAAGGTTCATCCAGATCATGCTCGGCCACATTGTTCTCATCTGTCAAGTATATATATGTTCGGACATTAATTATTCGTTTTATCAAAATAACTCTAAACATATGTTTGGCTGAATAAAAATAATTTGGAAATTAGAGGTTTATATGTATTCAGATCAAGTCTTTGCAAGGACGGAGCACATTAACATTTGAGTATTCTTTGTTCTTTGTTTAACAGTATACCTGGGTTGTTTGATGAGTTTGCAGACTGAACAGATCTCCATTGTCGTGGCTTGAACGTTTGGGCCAAAATATACCAAGCATCATTGGCTGAACTGATCTCCTTAATCACGGAAAACGCATCCGGCCCACACGAAATTTGGATCGCATGTAACGCCGCGGCAGACTTCCTCCCAGCGATGAGCTGATCAGCTTCTTCTGGTACAGGAGGTTCAGCTGTAGGCTCCACTACGTCCCAAAGGTCTTGAGCCAGCAAGTAATTTTTAACCAATGCACTCCAATGCTCATAGTTATCTTTGCTAAGAACATCAACAACGATTGCACCCGCAGGAACCAGGCCATTCACCATTCTTAGTAGCCCAGGCTTGCTTTTTTTAATTTTTAAATTTTAAATTTTGAAAAGAACATTCGCATAATTGGGGTAGAGCAGATCTCAATAATTGGGGAAATTTGTCTTAGCTGGCAAAAGTTGTTTTTTTTTCTCGTGATCTGGGCAAAAGTTGGCTATGCTATAGGGACAGCCAACCAAGGCATCAGTGTGTCATAACTTATAAGTCTCCCTCCTCTTTTCAAACAAAAAATAATTGGGTACACACAATGTATTAAATATGGATAATATCCCCATATTATCCCGATAATATCTGATTTTTAGGGGTCCGATATTTTAACAACTAACCATAGTATTATCGTCAATATATCGATATTATCCCGATATTATCCTGATATTATCGGGAAGATATTTTCAACATTTTTATGAATGATTTGGGCAATATATCAAGATATTATCAATAATATCCCGATAATATCCCGATACGAAACCCAAAAATATTTATATACATGGTATGTGTGAAAACCATTTTACTCCTTCAACACCTTAACCACCATATCACTTATGTTTTTGTGAAAATACTAAAATATTTATATATATACATGGTTTTGTTTTGAATTCTTTTTGCAAGAAACAAATTTTCACATGAGATGAGTAGTAACTATGGTTATACTCATAACCAACCATTTCCCTACCCTTCATATCCCATTCCTGTTGGGATGGAATCAAGCGACTCATGGAAGGAATCCGAGACTCAATCTTCAAATGATTTTGCTTATGGACAACGTCAACAAATCTCGGATCCATATGGGTGGCATGTTAACAATTACATGCAAAACTATTTTGGGGATTTATCATTTGATGACTACTCTTCAAAATATACTTACTCTACACATAGAGATGATGAAGATAGTGAAAATTTTGAACCTCATAGGAACTCTATGTGGTACTAAGTCACTCATGTATCTTACCGTGCAATGTATAAAGTGTAAAATATTATAGTAATTCATTATATATAAATGATTATGGTGTGTTTAATCTTCTTTCATTAATTACTACATATTTTCTACACTTACGGTATTTGCCAGCTCGCTATATAATCAACTTAAATCAGTTAAATCCATCATGCAATGCATTTCCTTCCAATTTTTTGTGATAAACTAATAGATAATTGACTAAATAAACATCCTGCAAAGTTTCAATAAAAATTTCCAAGTTTTTCTTACAATTTCCGTGGTTTTTATTCAATTTTTTCCAATACCGATAATATCCCGATATTTCCTTCGATATTTTCCGTGTTTTTTGACTTCCGATATTTTCTGATACCTCCGATATTTAAGACCTTGGGTACACACTAGGATTTAGGGAAGCAAAATGGTGCGATATTTAAATTGTAAGACCTTCTCCAATCATTTTGGTCCTAAACCCAAATTTCTCCCTTCAAAAGGTAACTATTTGAGTTTTGCTTGGATTCAAACCGTTTTTCCCCAACCCTTCAAACTCAAATTTTAAATTCACAATTTCATTAAATTGTTTAAGAATGATTCAAGTCTATTTTTTTTTAATGGATAACTTTTCTTCATTTAATCTTTTTAAATAACTTCATAATTTAATTTTTGAGATATTTAGTTATATACCCATTCTTAGCACTAGTGATAAAGATAAAACCTACACCATTTAATTTCTATAAACAAACCCAAAAAAAACCCCAAAAATTGACAAATGGCCCTATTGAATTTAATTTTCCTTATTAAAGTACTTTGATGCTGTTGGGGTCTTTTTCGTCGGAAGGCTCATATAAGCTTGATGATTCTCGGACCGTCATAGAGTGGTGGATCAAGCCTTCGTTGCCCCTTTTTTATGAGTTAGCGAGGACTAGGCCCAAAGTATACCGAGGGAGAAGCAAGTCTCAGAGGAGTACTTTGTTTTTCTTCCAGCGGCTGCTGTGTTTTTGCGTTGACATTTCCGGCAGCTTGACGAAGAGTTGAACATGATGTTGAACTGAGATTATGTGAGCTTGGCATGAGAGCTTGGAGTGTGGGAGCTAAAGATCCACAAGTTTAGCAAATGAGAATGCATGTGCTTGGCTTGGTGTTGGATATGCTTGAGTTTGGGCGTTGATAATTTGTTGTTTGTGGCTATGGTGTTTATAGCTTGGAAGGAAGGGAAAGCTTGGAGTTATGCTTGGTAAGGCTTTATGGATTTAATAGTTTTAAGAGAAGGATAATGGGAGGAAAATCTTGAGGTTTGAAGGCTATGGTGTTTATAGCTTGGAAGGAAGGAACATGGTTTGATGGTTGCTGGGGTGCTTGAGCAACCAAGAGGTGTTGGTTGATGGCTGTTGGGATGCTTGCAGCAGCCAAAGGATGAAGGTTGATCGCTGGAATGGCCGCTGGAACACTTGCAGCGACTGAAATGAGGAAGGAAGATGAGTTCTCATGGTTGCTGAGAGCTTGCAGCCACCAAGAGAAAACTGATTTTGCCCAGCAAATGCCTCTTAATTTATAGAGGGTGGGGGTTTTCCTTTATTTCCAATAGGCAAAGAGAGGCGTTGGAACCAGCCTATTTCCAATGGGTAAAAGGGAGCGATGGGGCATGCTATTTTCCAGCATGCGAAGCTAGGTACCATAAACTGATTATTTCCTATGGGTAAAAGGAAGCGCTGGAAATGGCTTGTTTCCAGCGGGTAATATGGAGTGCTAGAAAAGGCTTGTTTCCAACGGGTAATAGGGAGTGCTAGAAAAGGCTTGTTTCCAATGGGTAAAGCTAGGTATTTGGAAAATGACTATTTCCTATGGACAAAAGGATATGCTTGGAAAATATCTCGTTTGCTTACCCACATTGGAGAACTCTAAGTAATGGGCTTGGACTTTGGTGCTCCCAAGTAGTTAGCCCAAAGTCTCCATTATCCAAGGGCTTCCGTGGGCCTTGTGGACCTCTGTAACCTTCCACACCACAATCCCTCATGCAAGCCCCGTAAACCACATGACTTGGGTTCATGTGAGCTTGATAAGTGATTGATATATGAAAAATATATTATTGGCTTCGCATGGCATGGACACTATGAAAAATGCATGACCAACATTATATTTTATGTCGGGCCTTAAATGTCTTTGGGCTTCTCGTGACTTTTTGGGCCTCAACAGATGCCAAGTGTTTTGGGTTTTCCATATGTGGTTTTGGAGTTGAGTTTGTTTTAAGAAATCGATGGCAGTTTTGAAATTTATAGGAAGTTTGAAGTCTCTTTGTTACTGTTGAAGAAAAATGTGAACCTCCCAACATAATTTCACCATCACTAATTAAATAATGGGGTTTTATTATTTTAGGTTCGCCCCATTTGAGACGTAAGTCTCTTAATTACAATTCCTTGCTTCAAGGGAAAACCCTTTGATTCCATCATAAAGAAATAGAATGTGTGTGTTTGGTTTTGCGGTTGCTCCCAAGTCCAACCTCATGGTGCCTACGTATCCCTTACGAGAATCAAGCCACTCGTAGTTCAAAGAATTGCAATGAATGAATGACTCATTGCAAAAGGGAAAATTTGTATGAATTTGATTGAGAAAGTGTTTGAGTGAATTTAGCTGAACAAACCAGGAATTCGATTTTGACGTGTGTTTGGGGTGAATTTGGTTAAGAATAACCAGGGATTCTGTTTGGATTTGAGATTTGGGCGGCTGCATCTAGATTGAATCTCTAGATTGCCTACGTACCCTTTCGAAGGGATCAAACCAACGTAGTTCGGAGATGATTTAATTTGCGTGATTTTGTACCACTTAGGCCTTTGATGTGGTTTTGTACCACTCGGGATTTGGTGTGGTGTTGCGGTTGCGTTTATTGGGATGCTAGACTGCCTACGTACCCTTAATGGGATCAAACCGCGTAGTTCCAAAATGATTTGTATGGAGATTTGATTGGTGGGAATTTGGTTGTGGTTGCGTCTATTAGGATGCTAGACTGCCTACGTACCATTGACGGGATCAAACCAGCGTAGTTCCAAATTGGAAATTAATGGGTAAGTGTGGCCCAATAATTTAGAATTTGTGTCTTTGAGACAATTTGGAGATTTTCATAGGTAGATGACCTATGGAAAAAATTGGGAATTAATGGGTAAGTGTGGCCCACTAATTGAGAATTTGTGTCTTTGAGACAATTTGGAGATTTCCATAGGTAGATGACCTATGAGGAAAATTGGGAATTAATGGGTAAATGTGGCCCACTAATTGAGAGTTTGTGTTTTAGAGATTTAAATTTAATCTCATTGGAATTTTCATGGGTAGATGACCCATGGGAAAATTTAGAAATTAATGGGTAAGTGTAGCCCACTAATTAAGAATTTGTGTCTTTGAGACCATTTGGAGATTTCCATATGTAGATGACCCATGGGGAAAATTGGAAATTAATGGGTAAGTGTGGCCCACTAATTGAGAATTCGTGTTTGAGAGATTTGAATTTAATCTCATTGAAATTTGCATGGGTAGATGACCCATGAGAAAATTGGAAATTAATGGGTAAGTGTAGCCCACTAATTGAGAATTTCTGTTTGAGATATTTGAATTTAATCTCATTGGAATTTTCATGGGTAGATGACCCACGGGAAAATTTGGAATGGTTTTGTACCATTTTTCTTTTTGTCAATGTCCAAGAAAAATAATGAGCAATTTTGATTAACCCACTAATTTTTTAAAATTGACATTTGCATTTGTACCTAAATATGGCTATGAGGATTTTTAAAATCAATCCATTAACCATATAGTAGGAAATTTGGGCTCTACAAATTTAATGGGTAATTATTTGTATCACCCATTAAATATTTTGAGTCTTTAGGAATTTTGGGCTTTGGAGAAATAATGGGTACCACCAATAATCTGTTTATAGGCCCTTTAATATTTTTTTATCTGTTGGTCCGTGATTGGTCACCACCAGCACAAGGCTCATCTGGTTTATCAAAAACCAATCACAATTGGACTAGGACTTCAGAGATTTATACCATAAAGGAATTGTGATTTTGATAGACTTGGGAAAGAGTTACACCACTGCCAACTCTATTTAGAACGTGAGACTAACTCTGGCTCATACCACCAATTTTCCATTGTCTTGCTGTAAGGCTTCCTTGGAACACGTCCGCAAGGTATGACCTTTCTATTTGTAAGCCACGATTTCTGTTCTCAAAGTACAACCCCCTCACCTCTTTGCTGACAACCTTTCCTTTCCTTCATGTCAGCATACACTCCATGATTTGTCCATAAGCAAATTCCAACAAAGTGGCAACGCCACCTTCTTCTTTCTTTCTTTTTTAATTTGCTTGTTGACTTTTCTTCTTCTTTTGTTATGGCTGTAGCAAACCTTCTTTTTTTTTTTTTTTTTTGATGAAAAAATGGTGGCAAAGTGTGCAACCACTCCGAGCCGGGGAGGGGTTAAGGTTAAAGCTCTCCCCATGAGGTTCTTTATACATCATGCCCTTTATTTTGAATGTCAACAGATGGAGCGTTCAATGCATGGGGCTGCACAACGTGGCCCTTCCCAAGTTCTGCGTCTTTCTCTTTTTTTGTTTGCTCCTCCTATGTGCTGCCAAAAGAAACGCGGCTGCCCTTTTCTTCAGATTTTTTTGTTTGCTGTTGCTATGTGCAGCAACACCAAGCTCATGCAAACAAGGCCAACGTGTTGCCTTCATCTCTTTTTTTTTTTTAAATTTATTTATTTCATCTATATGCCAACCAAGAGGATGCTGTGACAGAAAACATGGCCTCCCTTTCTTGCAGATCTCCTTTTTTTTTTCTCTGCCGATTATTTTCTTCATGACTAACATCCTTTTCTCTTTTTTTTTTTTTTTTTATGCAGCTTCAGAGAGGAAAATAAAGGCTTTCTCAAGCAAAGATGGAGAGGATTGGTCAGAGAGTCCAAGAGGTGATTACCATTTTTTTTGTGTACCTTTTGGAATTAACTCTCAGAACACCATTTTTGTTTCAAAGGATTTCCTTTTGCTCGGCAGAGCTTTGTTGAACAGAAATCCTCTCATGGTTTTGCTGTTCATATATATGATTTAAGGGTTGCCACCCATCATGGATTTATCATCCAAGAATTTGATTTGAGGGTTGCCACCCATGGATTTATCATCCAAGAAAAAGATTTGAGGGTTGCCACCCATCTTGGATTAATCATCCAAGAAAAATGATTTTGAGGGTTGCCACCCAATATGGAGGATCTCAAGAGAGAAGCTTCATGGCCTTGCAGACGTGTTTTTTTTTTCTTGAAGCCTCCCTCTCTCTACAGCCTGCCGGCTGCCTCCTCTGCCTTTGTGGCCTTGTGAGCTCTCCCCTTTTTCTTTCCAGCCTCCCTTTTTTATTTACAGCCGTGCTTTTTGTAGGCTAGCCATCAGAGATCAGATCACTTCTGTGAAGGACTCTTCATGCAATAAACACTCCCCCAAAATAGGAATCACCAAACTCCCTTGAGAGCTTTCATTGGTTGGTCAAACTCCTTCCTATTTTTATAAAACTCCTTTAGGATATCTTCACGTGGGATCAACCCACCTTTGAATTGTTTTATCCCTTGGCTTTGAAACTTGGAAAACCTATTGGATAATTGGCTTTATTTTTTTTTTTTTTTGGTTTTTGAAACATTTATCAATTAGATAAGCTTGTTGGACGTGGGCTTAGCCAAAAACAATCCAAAAATTTTTTGTGAATTTTTTTGGTTCAACGTTGTAAACGAGCTTTGAGTGTGTTTCTAAAATCCATTTCATGTATGATTTTTTTATAATTTGGGCCCCTATATTAGGTATAATAGTGAATCTTCCTTAATTTTTTGAACAATTTGACATTAAAAAAAAAAAATCAGAATTCCACGAATATAATTTTATTCGAAAAGAAAACACACAACCTAATTGAAACATATATAAAAAAAGAATTGAAACAACTGTCGACCTCATTCACTATCTCCAAAGCTCCTCCAAAGGTGATTGATCAAATCATGTTGGAGACTCTATGCACATGTGGAGATCGAACTCTAATATGACGAATCATGTAATCAAAGAGAGTCTGCCTATCTTTGTGGTACTCATATGTAATGCTTTTCTCCAGCTCATATTGTCTTGCTCTGGCCCTCCTGGATCGTTGTGGACACGTATCCTCATCATCATATTCCTTTTCGACATATTCGTACTCATCTTCCACAATCATGTTATGCAAAATTTTATACGTCATCATGATTGAGTGGAGGTTACCTTGCACCACAGACGTACAGGGCCCCGATAAATAGCCCATCTAGCCTATACTATTCCAAATGCTTTTTCAAAATCCTTCCTGTACCTTCTTGTATTTGTGTAAAAAGCCACTTCTTTGAGTTATCAGGAGAAGAAATGGTCTTCAAATTTTTTTTTGGAAAATGGATAGAAATGTTAGTATCTTCACTAAAATTTTTGTTTTTTTTTAAACTCCAGTATGTGAGTACTTTTTATCTTTGTTTTAGTTAATAGATAATAAATTTTTTGGGCTAACATGTTTCTAGGTAGAAGAACCAAAGAATGCTACTAAACAAACTGTCATTATGAGCTTAGATATGCAAAGAGTAAGGTATGCATAATAGTCTCTAATTTTTATTATTTCATAATATTAGTCAGTGATTGTACATGTCTGTCTTGTTATTAAAGGGAATTGTAGGGTAAGAATAGAATAGGAAAGAGAAAGAACAAAAAAGAACAAAATTGATTAAAAAATATTAAAAAGTAAAAGAAAATGTAAGTGAAGAAAAAGAGAGTGGAAAAATCACCTCCTAAATTAAATTATTTATATTTTTGACCCTATTTTAATGTAGAGTAAATGATGTGCGTGCAGTGTGACATTAGTGTAAATGTCCTTGGCCAAGTGGTTGTACATCACCAGTAAGCCGAAGAAAACACACACAGTGACAACATTTTTTCCCCCGTTTTGAGTGCCCCATTTTTTTTTTTTGGGTTACAAGGATGGCAGAAGCCAAGGAAGAAAAGCTGCTCCACTTTCAATACTGGAAGCTCCCCCCCACCTCATGCAGGTTATTCTTCAGTTTGCTTGTGAATGGTATGACATCAATAAGGTGATTAATGTTATTCATGCTAGAGAGGTTATCCAAGTCCTTTGGCAGCCTCCTTCCCTTGGAAATGTTAAATTGAATGTGGATGGTAGCTGCAAAATCAACTCTGGTTTAATATGCGCTGGTGGGCTGCTGAGAAACGCCAATGGAACTTGGATCTGTGGTTTTTCAGCTAACATCGGGTTTGGAACTATTTTGGAGGCTGAGTTATGGAGTCTATTCAGAGGCTTGCAAATGGCTTGGGCTAAAAACATTAGATCCCTTGAGATTGAGAGTGATTCAATGACAACTGTCACCTTGATAACCAAAACCTGTGAGCAATCCCACCCTTTATTCTGTTTGATTGAGGACTGCAAAGAATTAATACGTCGCAACTGGAGTTGCAACATCTCTCATATTTACAGGGAACAAAATAGAGCTGCGGACCTCCTTGCCAATATGGGGCAATGGCATGAGCTCCCTTTGGGTATACACCACTATGATGATCATCTTACCAGCACTTTGCGGGATGAGTGCCCCATTTTGATAACCATATCCATGACGGTAGACCTTTCCATATGAAAGTTGTCCAAACCGACCCGCTGGAAACTTCATTTTGCCACCACCATTGCCCTCGTTTTCCTCCTTTTTCTTCTTCTCACAGCCACAGCCACCGTCGTTGCCGCTGTTGCCGCTGTTGCCGCTGTTGCCGTCGTTGCCATCGTTGCCGTCGTTGCCGTCGTGGTCGTCATTGTCGTAGTTGCCTTCAACTTGCACAAGTTCCCTTAGTAGTGTTTGAGCCCTCAGCCGAAGCCATTCCTGCTTTAAAAATTGAGGCAGGTGCGTAGAACAAGACAGGCGCACCTTATTCTTGGTCTTTGTGGGGTCCACTTTTCCGACCTCCGTCAGGTTGTTCACTAAGCCTGTGTTGCATATATATAATACACACAACTTACAAACCATCCCAGAAATGAAACAAAAAGAAAAAATTAATTGAATCTAATTGTGGATGAGATTCAACCCATAAAGTAGAAACAGAGCATCATCTGAATCAAATTCCTTTGGAATGTTACTTTTTCCATGCACCAAAATAGAGAAAATAAAAAGACAATTTCATGAGGAGTAAAGGGAGATCAGAATCTCTGAAGACAAAATTTGAAGGAGATCTGATAAACTGGGGCGCTTTTTGAACGGGTGTTGAATGATTTTACCTTGAAAAGATTTGACAACCTCAGAGGCGATGGTGTCGTTGTTGGTGTCGTTGTTCGAAAACCCATTACTCAAACCCAAACCCATCAAGCAAACGCAAGCATATAGAGAGAAAATAAGGGCTAAACCAAAAGATAGAGTATCAGAGGCGGATGAATTGGGTCTCACCCTGGCCATTGTGAGTTTTTTGGCGGATGTATGTGTAATTTGTGAGTTGAGAGTAGGAAACGTGGTGAGGGTGGTGGATACTTAAAGCCGAGTGAGTTACAGGGTCAGTTGTTGTGTGACGCCGGAGGTAGATTCACTTTCTATGATGGTGATGATGACGGGTGTGTATGATTTTATATACGTAGAGGTTTAGGCATTTGCACTTACACATGTGAAGTGATGTGCGTGTGTGGGTTGCGTCGGTGGTACGCGTAGATGAACTTTTTGACCGTGGGAGAGAGAGAAACTTCCTTGTAATTTTGGTGGACACTACGGTTTTTCGGTGGTCTCTGCTGATTCAAAAGCTGAGAACGGCACTTTCTGCGTCATTGTCACCCGAATCTTTTTTCATCCTTCTATGTAATTTCCCAAAAAAAATTTCATCATACATAATATCCTTACTCTTTTCATAATTTCTCACAATTTTAAATAGAGTCTAAAATACTACTTCAATTAAATTATTTAATATATTTAAAGAATATAATAAAAACTAATAAAATATTGAAGGTTCTATAATTTATCCCTGCACTGTTCGAGATGAACTTTTTGGACATGGAAAGAGAGTGAGAAACTTCCTTGTAATTTTCGTGAACGTCGCTTTGTAAGAGGGAAAAAAACATTATATATTTATAGTTTGTTTAGAAAAAAATATTAGGGAATTTGCTGCATAACTAAATTTTTAGACATGTGCGTCATTGTCACTTGAATTTTTAATTTTTAGATTCACTTGGTATGAAATTTTAGATTGAAATTCCAATTTTTGGTGGGTCAGTTTGAATATCTATAAATTGTTTTTTTATTGAACTTTATACTAGTGTTTAAATTATACTAGCCTCTCTCACGCGCTTGCGAGAGGCTTTTTTTTAACAAAAATTAACATTTATTTTAGAATTAAAAAAGATAATGGGTAGTTGTGTTCCATAAAAATAGGCCATTATCTGATTTTTCTTTTATTTTTATTTTTTTAAAATATGAAAAAGTGTGAATTTACCATATTATCCTCATTTAATTAATAATTTCAATTTTTAATGTTTGCATTAACCAAGGGCATTTTCTGGTATTTTGAATGTTTCACCATTCTCTGCCTTTTGCTTTATATTTAAAAATAACGATGATCTTCTCATAATTTTGAAATTTCCATTGAATATGAATTATTTCTCTTATTACCTCTTCCAAGGTCCACTTAACAAGCTTAGATTTTTAGGTATTTCTTGTCAAAATTTGGTGAATTTTATTTGATTAGAGGGAGTGTGCTGAGCGAAGGACTACCAAGAATGACTCATGTTGGTACCAACAATGCTTCTCAGGGTGCCTTGAGTGTGCATGTGCCGGGCTTGGGCTCGTGCCGTGCTTGAAGCAAGCTCGGGCCAAGCCCAGCCCATGTCGGGCCATGGGCTGGCCCGGTCCATTGGACCTATTTTTTGATCCCGGCCCAGCTCAGTTTTCGTGCCGTGCCGAGCACGGCCCATTAATATTCGTGCTCGTGCCGTGCCGTGCCTCATTTAAACGAGTTGAGCTCGTGCCGTGCCTGGGCCGGCCCGTCCCGTTTGACACCTCTAGTGCATGAGGGGTTCCCTTTTGGGTTGTTGCTTAACCTACTTGTGTTCTTGTGCAGGGTGCCTTGAGTTTATATTTATTTTTCTGTTTGTTGTTCTCTGTTGTTTTGCTGGGCTTTGGTGTCTTCGGCTGATGCTTTAATGAAGCAAGCTTGAATGACCAAAAAATAAAAAAATTGTCTTAGATATATAGCTGGAAATATGATGAAGAAAAAAAAAATTGTTTGGCCTGTTAGTGTTTGTTTTAGTTGGTTTTGGAATCTCTGAATTTTGGATTGTTTGATTTTGGAGATTTTTTTTTTATAGGTTTGGTGCATATGCTTATATATGTCCATATCTATCAAATGTAATTTGGTTGTGTTTATGTAATCTTCAAAGAGGGTTTTCCTGCAATTGGAAATGGTTTCTGCACAAGGTATTGAGCAATTTTCTTTTATCATTTCGTTTCCGTTATTATTTCGTGTCCATGTTTCTGTGATTAATTGAATAATACCTCTTTCATCTATTTATCTATGCAATGCTTTCGATGGTTTCAGTTCTTGATTGGAGGAATCAGTTCTATATATATATATAGTCCCCTTCAGTTGAGGGATCCCTCAAATAGTGTTATTTGAGGGATGGGGCGCTCAACCGTTGGATCTGTTTTAATGACCTTGTGTGGCTGAGATTGTTTTACATCTTTTAACCCGTTTTCACACTCCTGACCCACCACAAACTCCACTTCAGTTGAGGGAACGACGTACGCTGGGAAACCTATCACACAGACCAAACAACCCAACGTGAAGAAGAAGACTCACCATCGTCAATTGAAGAAGAAGACCCACCATCTATGCGACAGAGGTATGCTATCATTGGTTCTGATTCTTTCAATATCTGAGCCATGGTTCTTCGATTTGGAGTTCTGGGATGAATTCTGATATACGGTTTCAATGGGTTTGAAGATCACTCCTCCAGATTTTTAATGGTTTCTTAAAGTTTTGGAATATCATGTGTATGAAGTAAAAAAAAACAAAAATAAACGGGTATGGTATCCTGAGTTTTGATATGGATTTTAAGAACTCATCAACAATTCTACAACTTTTTTTTTATTGAGTACTGTAGTTTTGTAATTTTCCATCAAACCTGTGCTTTCAATGCTCCGTTCAACATGGTTTGTGTTTCTTGTGATTCATAGCTACTTATTTTTTTGTTTTTTTGGAGTACTGTTGTAGTTTTGTAGTTTTGTAGTTTTCCATCGTGCTTTCAATGCTCCATTCAACATGGTTTAAGGAAAAAAAAATACAAGAAAACATAATTTTTTACATATAATATATTTTTTTATCTACTCTTAATTGATATTTGAGAAGAAAAAACAGAATGTCATATATATGTCCATGTTTTGTGATTAAAGTGTATCTGTGCATGTTCTATGGTAAACAGATTTGCTCACCTGTTGTTCAACTATGGAAGCTAATAATGGCATATTAGTTCACATGGAAACTGATTCGGAAACAAATCCTTCTGTATCAATTTTCTATCCTCAAGTGATTGGTGAGCTCACTCCCTTCCAAGGTCAACAATTTGAAACATTAGAAGAAGTGTATGACTTTTACAATCAGTATGCAAGGGAAGCTGGGTTTAGTGTTCGATCATACTCTAGTAAGAAGAGTAAAGACGGAGAGGTCATACGAAAAGAGTACGTTTGCAATAAAGAGGGAAGTTGGTCAACTGAAACAAGTGGTGCTGTAAAAAGGCGTCGTGGAGTAGGCAGAGAGTCTTGTAAGGCACGGCTAATAGTTGTTAAATCAAAATATGGTGGATACGTAGTCACCATATTTGAAGAGGCTCATACTCATCCAATGACAACCCCGCGAAGACGCCACTTATTAAAGTCCCATCGTCGAATTTCTGGTGTTGATCAACTTGTAACACAACAACTAATATCCGTAAATGTATCCACACACCAACAATATGACATTCTAGCAACGCAAGCAGGAGGCATTGAAAATGTTGGTTTTACTCAACAAGATATGTACAACTCCAACAGAGATAGACGTATGAAGATCAAGGGTCATGATGGAGAAATGTTGTTTGATCATTTCATGAATGAGCAAGAAAAAAATCCAGGGTTCATATTCAAGGTTGAGACAAATATTGAACACAAGATTACTCGATGTTTTTGGGCTGATGCAATCTCTAGGCAATCGTACAAGTTTTATGGTGATGCAGTTATCTTCGACACTACCTACAACACCAATCGATATTGTATGATCTTTGCACCAATTATGGGAGTAAACAACCATGGTCAGACAATTATTTTTTGGGGCATTCTTAAGTGACGAGACTGGAGACTCCTTCATTTGGTTGTTTAGAGAATTTTTGAGGGCTATGCCAGGTGATGCTCCGAAAATTATTATTACTGATCAGGATCCAGCAATGACAAAAGCCATTTCAGAAGCTCTTCCAAACACATTTCACAGGTATTGTAGCTGGCATATTTTGAATAAATTCTCTGACAAGCCCGAGTGTATTCTTCACTATCAACAATTTAGAGAATGTGTTTGGGATTCTGAGAGTAGAGATGAGTTTGACTTGAGATGGAAGAGAATTGTTGAGGACAGCGGGTTAAATGAAGATACATGGTTGCAATCAATATTCAATATTCAATATTCTTAAATAATGTCAAATTTTCAAACTAGAACCACTAATTACGTGCAAAATGGCCATGGCATGCGGGTAACCACTTCGCAAATGCAATTACACTATGTTTGGTAAATGAAAATCTGTCCAAATCTCATTCCATTACCTATGCTACAAGACTTCAGGTCTTAATTTACACAGTTTTTCCTGTTAATTAGAACGTCATGATTCACCCCAATCCATAAATTTGTAATCACCTAAACTTAGAAACCAACTTGTGGACTGGCATAACGATGCTCAATTTCTGTTCGAGCTCTGATGGATGAAAGGTACAAGCTCATTTTTTGGCGAGCTTTGATGGACAAAAGGTCAGAGCTCTATTTTTATCGAGCTCATATGGACGAAAGGTCCTAACTCAATTTTTTGTCAATTGCATGTGGGAAAAATGTCCCAACTAAATTCTTTTCAAGCTCATATGGACAAGAGGTTCAAGCTCAAATTTTTATCGCGCCTTGATGGACAAAAGGTCCAACCTCAACTCACAAAGCTCATGCTCAGGTTGGCGATGAGACCAACATCAAATCGCCAACCTCATGCTCAAGTTGGCAAGGAACCAACCTCAACTTGCCAACCTCGTGCTTAGGTCAGCATGAGACCCACCTCACCTTGCCAAGCTCATGCTCAGGTTGGCAAATAACCAACCTTGTATCACCAAGCTCATGCTCAGCTTGGAATGGAACCAACATTAAATCACCAAGCTCATGCCCAAGTTGGCAAAGGACCAACCTCGAATTGCCATGCTCAGGTTGGCAGAAGTCCTTGCCGAGCTGAGGCCCAAGTTGGCAAGAGTCCAACCTCAACATTTGTCGAGCTTAGGCTTATATTGGTAAGAAAATCAACCCCAAATTGCCAAGCTCAGCCTCATGTTGGTGGAGACCCGACCTCAAGACATGCCGAGCTTAGCCTCAAATTGGCGAAGATCTATCCTCGAGACTCGTCAACCTCAATTGAGCTTCCTTCACCAATGCCATCATGATACGTGGCGTCTATACCATTAGTCAATTTACACATCAAGTTATATTTCTCCTTTGCACAACAAATTATTATTTCTTCGCTACTGCCCAAGTCCTTTTGCCACACTTGTTTTTTTATGGAGATTTGGGGACTCTTCATGGTGCCGATCTATGAGTTACTACAAAATTTATGATATGATTTAATATTACCAGCTCGGCCAAATTATTAAAATGCAACTCCCCACACAGAACTCTCTTGTTTGGGGACTTGGGGGACTTATGTTTGTGAGGTAAAATACATCTAGGCCGAGCTCGGCTAAAGCACGATGACAGAGTTGAGTTGAGAACCCTTGGCATAACCCTAAAACTACATCTCTGTATAAAGAACAATTAATGCATTAAAACAAACAACTCATTTCACTCAAAAATAACATTAGAAGGCTGGAGGAGGGGAGGGAAAAGATGCAAAGGGTTCTCCTACTCAACTATATCTTCATAATTTAAGAACAATTAAAATCTCAGGTTTTTATTACAGTACCCCAAAACACTTACATAGTGAATACAAACAAGCTTCTTAGAAGTGATGACAACATTACGAAAGTAATATACAATTATTTCATTTCTAAGTAAAAAAATAAAAAATTTATTTCATTTACCATCAGGAATTTCCATCCACCGTTTCACTTTCTTGTCAAATATTCCTCCTCCATATGTAGAAATGAAAATCTCAACGAGAAGGGGAAATTGCATCCCAATAAATAAGGCGACTGGAATGCTGGCGAGGAAAATGATTGGGATAACAATATGTAATATTTCATGCAGCATAAGGAAAAGGGCAGAACAAAAGGCAACCACATCATGGTAGCGAGGGAGACCAAGAGTGTTGAAAGGCCTATTATCATCTTTGTGGGCAAGGATTTGAGGAAATCATCTTCCGCATAGCGTGATGTAAGGATTCCCAAAAACATTAGCACTGAAGTTATGGAAGAAAAGAGAGATATAGCATCTGAAACTATAAAAACCATAAACATCTTTTCATGTAAGAATATGGGAAAGCCTGTTCCTCCATTGTTTCCACCAGGAACCGTGAAGGCTGCAGCAAACATGATGGTAATAGTGAGAGCACCTACAACTGTACAAGAAGTTGCTGTATCTTTCATCCACTTTTCTCCTTCTTCCTTCAATTTCTTGTGGTTCTGGGTAAATACTTCATGGGGCCTCTTACCCTCTTTATTGAAAGCTCTCACTCCTGAGGGTAAAACTACAAAACTCTTAACCTCCTGCATTTCATTAAACAAAACCTAAAGTTCGTTGTGGCTACCAGGTAATTAATTATAGAATCACTGCTTTTATGGAATGCAACATAATACAAGAAAGAAATACAAGAAGCATTGCTGACCACAACGTAATAAAAATTGTTTGATGCCAAACTGCATATGGTACCAAACTGAAATGAATCCTAAAATATTTGAAACCTTAAATACTCCGAGTTAAAGAGGCTAAAGGTTCCACCCTACCTTTGGTGAATCCGTAGCCTGTGGTATGTAGCGCAGTGGAGGTTGTGGAAACCAACGGCGCAATTAAAATCGATTTTGGTGGTGCATGGTTTGCAAGTTCTTCTTGTGGTGGGTATGGTTGCAGAGTGGGGGCTCGTTTTAGGCTTGTGGGTTTGGTTGTTTTGTTTGTAGCTCAAGCGCGGGGGCTAAGGCAGAAGCTACCCGAGATGGACTACAGTTTTATGTGCAGGAGATTCTTATTAAAACTGATTCAAAGGTCATGGTTGACATAATTATTGAACGAGAAAAATTTATCTCCTCAAATATAACCACCATCTGATATGGGCATTTCTATTTCTAAAAGCAATACAGTTTTTTTATTTATTTATAAATATTTTGAAAATTGTTTCAACCATTCATGGAAAATAATTCTAAAAGAGATTAAAAAAAACAAATTTATTTGGCACCAAATATAGAAAACAAGAGTGAAGGAAGAAGAAGATTTCAAAGATAAGCAAAAAATCTTGCTCATATCTACATGTCTGGGGGAAACTTTAGAGCTTTTGAAGTTACTACTCTATTTGTATATGTTTCTTCCACAACATACCAACCCATAACCACATTTATAAGCTGCCGCTCGAGCACCTAACATCCCACAAGTAGCTCTAAATACAATTAATTTACAAGAAAGATATAGAATGAAGATATCTAACCTTGAACCATTGTCTTTCTCTCTGCATTTGCAAGGCTGCACCTGAAATACAATCAAGTTTTTCCGTTGGAGATAGCATCCCTGCAAGATGTAGCATATCATTTCCAAAAGCATCTGAAAATGTTGCAATAAGATTTCTTTGACCAACCCCGTATATAAGGCTATAAACTTTTTCCTGGCGACACTCAATTGAATACTGAAATATGTTCCTTCCCATTGAATAGTTTCGCCACAATACATCCGGATCTACTTTACATAAACGAATAACGAACTCAATAATCCCTCTTCGGACAGCTTGGAATACTGCTTCATAGACAAGGCCATCTTCCCTTTCTTGGATATCTACATGTTTTACCACTTCACACATGTCATCCAAAATATTTAGCGAGCGATCATCGATCAATTTCATTTCACATATGTGGTTGATCCCTAGGTTGATGTCGAAGAGAATGTTACAACCACTTTTTATAGAAATAAAATAAGTTGACAGTTTAAAAAGTTGATAATAAATAAATAAATAAATGTGCAAAGATATATAAAGATGGAAATGAATGTTGCATACCTAGAAGGTTGTGGAGAGTAGAAGAAAGCCCCTGCAATAAACCTAAGAGTGCAATGCAGATTAAAAATCACAATATGTTGGCACAAAGTTTTAATTCGTCAATTAGATTATATATGAATAGTAAAAGAAAGAAAAAAAAAACCAAGAAAAAATTATATACACTTGTTTACCATTCTTTTGTGCTTCATTTGTTATGTTAGACTTGGAAACCCTCATTAGACTTTGCTATATATATATATTTTTTTTTTTTTTTTTAATATCACAACGTCTTATTAAGATTTAAGTTCTTGTTTATGAACAATTTGATTATTTTTTTTGATACATGCTGCTCATCTTGTAACGATTTGATTATCTAATAATATATTATCTTTTTCTCAAAAAAAAGTTCTTGTTTATGAGCATACTAGAACAATTTTCTTTCACCAGATTTCTTTTTGCGCCAAACTATGTCATGATCAACTTCTTATTAAACAGATGCATTATTGCAAAAATCTGAAAAATGACAAGAATATATATACAGAACATGATTGCATTTGATTAAACCAAAGCTGGGGTTTCGAGATCTAGCAAACCTGAGAAACTGATGTTTCTTTGGTTACCCAGTTCATTTTCTGGATTTTGAACATCAGGGATAGCAAGAGGCTATGTGTATACCTATCAAGAAAAGAGGACAAGCTTAGTCAATAAATTTTATTTTTTTGAGTAAAACTGAAACTTTCATTAATTCAAAGAGAAGATAACATATCATGTGATAGAAGAGGAATCACTCTCGGTGCCTCCTCAACCCAAGAGATGAAATTTGTACAATTTAGTGCATACTTTGCAATGGAATGAGCTACTTGGTGCTAAGAACTGTAGGGTTTGAATATTTGTATGATTGTATTATTCTCCGTAAGAAGGAATATATAAGGATGTGTCGATTAAACTAAATAGGAAATAAATCACCTAATTAACTTAGGAAATAAACTCCTTGATTGCCGTAAATTATTAACTCACGTAAACACTCCCCTTCAAGTTGGTGCATACATGGCCAATATGCCCAATAAAGGTGGCCACAGTTTCGGTTCGGTTCCCACCCATAACTGAAACTAGAATCGAAACTATTCATCTGGTCCGGTTCGGTCTAGTTTCTAGCTAACACTGACATTAAAACGAACGACCTAGGATAGGTTTTGGTCCAGTTTCGGTTCTCTCAGCTCTAGCCGAAACTGATGAGCACAATTAATTTTTTTTAGGATTTTTCACGATTCAAGCCAAACACTTCCTTAGCCTTTCTATGAGGAGCCAAAAAAACCAATAGAGTTAGATATCTGCTCATGTTGCATATATAAGAACAAAACAAACTATTATAATGACCAAGCATCCATTAGCTCATCCTTATCAGATGTTAGGGCCTAAAAAAAAACACTTTAATGTCCATTGTGAAGTTACTCTGATCCAACCACACAAGTAAACACTCCAAGAAGAAGATAAGGCCGAAATGAACTTCTACCTCAGTCTCCAGCTTTTCACTTTTCACCATATTGCTTCAAATGCCTCAAGTATCCATGACAATAGCCCTAATATGCATGGATTGCATGAATTATGCTCTTTTCTCCCTTCCTACAAAACACACAAAGAGAGGCAAATAACTTAGAAATCTAAGAAACTAAGCAAAATGAGTAAGTAAATTGGGCATGTATATGATGAAAATATGAGCGCAAAAGAAGAAATAAATAGAAAAGAAAACAAAATATAAAAACATAGAAGCAAGTTATTGCCTCTTTATTATTATATCTCTTGTTGTTGAGCTCAAAACCAACAGAAAATGAGAACACCTCGACACTTCATAGCTTATATCATGTACATCAAGATCTAGAACCAATGTTTGGATCTTCAAAACGAAGACAGAAAGATAGAAACAAAAAACGAAGAAAAAAAGGAAGAAAAACGAAAGAAAAACAGAAACAAAGGAAGAAAGAAGAGGAAGAAAAAGAGAGGAAATAAAGAAGGGAGATAGGAAAGAAAAGAGAGAAAAAGAGAGGTGCGGCTCTAACCTAAAGAAAGAAAGAGGTAAGCTAAGCTATTACATTTCTTTCGCCCAGTTTGACTAGGTTTACCGGTTCTACGGTTCCGATGCACACCCCTAAGTCAATCCAATTTTTTTTATTTTTTGAGGAAAATTGAAGTTTTCATTAATTCAAAGCGGACAAACATATCCTGTGAAAGAAGAGGAATCACCCAACTCGGTGCGTCCTCAACCCAATAGATGAAATATGTACAATTTAGTGCATACTTTTCAATGGAATGAGCTACTTGGTGATAAGAACTGTAGAGTTTGAATATTTGGATGATGTATTTTTCTCTTTAAGGAGAAATATATGAGAATTTACATGTATGCTTTACAAGGAAATAGATACAATAAATAAAAAGGAATATATGCTAATAATACGGGGATATGTCAACTAAACTAAATAGGAAATAAATCACCTACTTAACTCACGTCAACACTCCTCAAGATGGTGCATACACATCGCCAATATGCACAACTTTGTAATTGAGTTATGAAATACTCGTTCAGAAGTAGCTTTTGTCAAGACATCCACTACCTACTCTTCTGATTTTACAAAAGGCATGCAAATATTCTTGTTCTTAATCTTCTCTTTGATGAAGAAGCTATTGGTCTCAACATGTTTTGTCCAATCATGTTGAACTGTATTATGAGCAATATCAATTGTCGAGTTATTATCACAACTAGACATCGTAAGCTTTATGTACATACAAATATATTCGAAAATGGACAAGTGTGCAATTTTCGGTGGATAAGTTGGTTCTTTGACGCTTATTCCGTACTTTCAGTTTCAAATATCAGTTTTCTGATTGGTAGAAGACCTAGGGTTTGAATCTTGGTGAATCAAGACAATAAGTCTTCATCTCAAAACAAAAAGTCATTTTTGGCTATGGAGATAGAGATTGGGAAACAACAAAACCTACTGACCTAGGTGACTTGGGGATGAAGAATATGATTAGTGTGAATATAGCTATTTATGAACATATACATGCTTCCAAAATTGTGGCTTATATGTTAATGCTACTCTTACCACAATTCTACACCATGTGGACCATCCTAATAATTTTTAACACTAGATTTGTTGATGTGTCATGTCCTAAAACAGACATATTAATAGAATGGTCTAGATGTTGCAAAATGCGCGTAAATGCACAATCTCAAAATGTAGCAGCTCATAATCCATCATATTACAGGCTACGGGTAAATGTTTATGAATGAAAATTTCTTAGATCTGTGTTGGATGACCTTCCTATTTATTGCATTAATTTTGTTCTTTCTTTTTATCTACTCTTTTGTTTGTTTATTTATTTATGGTCAAATTCTTTCCATTTATTCTTGAAATGGGGAGGGAGGGAGGATGAAGAAGCGCAAGAGGAAAAAAAAAAAGAAGGGAGGGGGGGGTGGTGGGGGGAACTTTCAGAAGGAAGGAGGAGATTGGGGGTGATGAATATCAGAGGAAGAGGAGGAGTGAGGCAAGAAGATAAACGTTTGACAAATTTTTATTTATTAAAGTGTTATAATTGAAACTATGTAACATAAGAAAATTTAAGTGAATTGGCATGTCCAACTTAAGTGGAATAAAATTATTGTTATATAAATGGGGTAGATAAACTGTAAGCAAAATATATATGGGATATAATGAACATGATTGTAGCAAGAGAAAAGAGAATGTATTACTAACACTCATAGATCCACCGTTGCCAGAATTTGAGCAGAATTTGAGCGGTTTCCTCTATTACTTCAGCAATAGAATCATACTCCCTAGATAAACTAATCAAAAGTTTCTGCACAATCCTCTGATCAGTAATCTCTTCACCATATGCTTTCATTTGATTTACTAACTCAAGCATCTTAGTTATGTAATCAGATAAGGAATCCCCCTCTTGCATACGAGTGTACTCCCTTCTAAGTGCTTGGAGTTTTACAGATCTTACCTTCTTATCTCCTTTGAACTTTCAGAAGGAAGGAGGAGATTGGGGGTGATGAATATCAGAGGAAGAGGAGGAGTGAGGCAAGAAGATAAACGTTTGACAAATTTTTATTTATTAAAGTGTTATAATTGAAACTATGAAACATAAGAAAATTTAAGTGAATTGGCATGTCCAACTTAAGTGGAATAAAATTATTGTTATATAAATGGGGTAGATAAACTGTAAGCAAAATATATATGGGATATAATGAACGTGATTGTAGCAAGAGAAAAGAGAATGTATTACTAACACTCATAGATCCACCGTTGCCAGAATTTGAGCAGAATTTAAGCGGTTTCCTCTATTACTTCAGCAATAGAATCATACTCCCTAGATAAACTAATCAAAAGTTTCTGCACAATCCTCTGATCAGTAATCTCTTCACCATATGCTTTCATTTGATTTACTAACTCAAGCATCTTAGTTTTGTAATCAGATAAGGAATCCCCCTCTTGCATACGAGTGTACTCCCTTCTAAGTGCTTGGAGTTTTACAGATCTTACCTTCTTATCTCCTCTGAACTCTTGCTGCAAAATTTCCCATGCTTCCTTGGCTGACTTCTTCAATGCAATTCTGGAAAAATATCGTCAGAAACTGCACTCTGCATCAGACCCAAAGCCTTAGCATCCTTTGCAACATTCTCTTCCAATGCAAGCTTTTGAGCTGCAGGAAGCTTCTCCTTCTTCCTTCTTCACAGGTTGAGCATACCCATTTTCAACCATATCCCACAGCTTGTGAGATTTGAAGATCGTGCACATCTTGATTCTCCAGAAATCATAATTGTTGCCATTGAAAATGGGAGCACGAAGCTCACCCATTCCAGATCCAGCCATGTGAGACCAGAAATAGAGAATATCTCAGCTAGCTCACTATGATTCCACTACGCCTAGCCTCAGATCTGAACTTGGCTCTAATACAATGTTTAAGTTTTGGATCTGCCCGTTGGGTCCCACTCTAACAACACCGATATTGTCCCCACTTTACCACCTACCCAATCCGTCAGGTATGAGGTTTTTACCACAAAAGGCCTCGATGTTAGTTAGAGTGTGGTAATTCTATTTAAACTCATTTGTTTTCTTTCACCCCACCAATGTGGGATTCCAACACTCCCCCTCACGTGTAATCACACGTGAAGATCCACACATCGGCAATTGAAACTCAGAGGTCGGCTCTCGTTGGGCCCACTTGTTTTCAATGAAACTCAGAGGTCAGCTCTTTTCAAGCTTCGTTGGCCCTTTTTCTACACAACACGTGATCTCTAATATGCAACCTAAGCATGGTATCTACTTAGAATAAAGCATATAAGAGTCATTAAGTTCCTTGAGAATATGATAATCACACAAGTCCTAGAACATGGTATCTGTCCTAGTCAACCTATGGTTATTAACCCCTTGAATGATTCTTAGGCCATTCATGTGTTGCTTGTGAAAGGAGAGTAGAATTGGTGAATCTAAACCCCTTCCCAACCTGTGCTAGATGCATAAAATCCTAGTTAGCTACTCCAAGAAAACATACATCAAGCACATAATAAGCTGGAGATTAACAACTTGATAATGAAAGCAAGGAAATCAATTAACTATGAAATCATCCATAACATTGAATATTCATGACTAGGGCTTCATCCTAAGCCCTAACAAAATGGATTAGTTAAACATAATTATGAATACAAAAGATAAGAAATACATAGATAGAATAAAGAGAATAGAAGAACTAGCTGGTGGGCAGCAAGGTAGTTTCCAGGACAGCTCCCAGCTCTCCCTCCTCTGCAACTAGCTCTCTTCTTTCTTTGTGGTGAATCTGAATGTGTGTATGGAAGTAATGGATGAAGTGAATTGTGTTCTGGGATGTGGAATGGAAGTGGTATTTATAGGGAGAAGGAAAGGGGAATTCTGAATTGAATATGACTAATGCATACAACACTTGTATTTAGAAAATCAGAATTTGTTGTTGCACCAATAAATCCCACCAGGAGCCATAGGTCATCTTCATGTCAGCATGATCAAGCATCCATCCAGAAACCAATAGCTCATGCCTAGCTCACCATGACCAAGCATCCATCAGCTCATTCTTATGTCAGCATGATGTGTATTTTCATGGGCTCACGAATTGGGTTTGGCTGAATCAAAAGATGACTTTAAGATGTCTATTTTGAAGTTCAGAATGTCTCTGATCCAACCACACAAACATTGGCCCAATCCAAGCTCGGATGAAGAAGATAAGTCCAAAATGAACTTCTAACTTCAGTCTCCAGTTTTTGCACATTTTGCACCATTTTGCTTCAAAAGTGATCTCTTGCTGCCTTCAACCTATAGAACACACAAACATAGGTAAGTGACTTGAAATAAAGAGAAACTAAACAAAATTACTAAGTAATGAAGGCATGCAAATGTGTGAAATTATGATATTGCACTAATCGGTGTTGAAATGAATTTTTTTTAAATCATTGGTTGTATATACAAATATTGTGTAACAGAATAAATATCACAAAAACAAGTTTGGTGTAATGTTTTGTGAATGATACTTCATGCTTCACCCTTTGAAGGCCAAGGTTCGAGTCCTGAAAACGACACAAAATCTTCTACTTTTTTAGGGTGAATAAAGGGCAATGAAGATGGGCCACGTCAGTGGTGGTTGAGGGCGTGGGCCAGAAGAGGGATTGCCGGAGATGGACATGTGGCATAGTGTGCTTGACTTAGAAGGAATGACATTGTGTAGACGTTATATATATATAGTGAGCTTCAGTTGAGGGATATCTCAAATAAGTTTATTTGAGGGAGACCCTTGTTGGGTTCACTATACATTGTATTTCATTAATCTAAACGTCAATTTTGTAGATATTCATTTGATTGTTGAATTTTTTTCCGTAGGGTACCCTAAATCCCTCAAATAAAGTGAGTTATTCTCTCATTCGAACGTCCGTAATTTATTATCTTGCGAACGTCATTCTAAATGGGAGGGAAATAATGGAGGGGTAGTAGAAAATACACGGCGTTCGCAAGGTAATAACGTATGGACGTCCGCATAGGAGAATTTCTGTATATATATATATATATATATAAAACATTACTAAAAATTTTCTATAAATATATACCAACCTCATTTCTACATAATTTCCCACATTTTTTTTCATCCTTTTATGAAATTTCCCAAAACAAATTCTTACTCTTTTCATCATTCTTCATAATTTCTCACAATTTTAAATAAGGTCTAAAATAGTACTTTAATTAAATTATTCAATATATTTAAAAATATAATAAAAAATAATAAAATATTGAGGGATCTATGATTTATCCTTGCACTGCTGGAGACGGTAAATATATAGTCCAACACTATTCTTTTTTTGGGTGAAGTCCAACACTATTCTTTAAAAAACTATAAATAAGGCTAAATTTTATGGGTGGGCTATATTTAGTTCTTTGCTGTTGGAGATGGCCTAAGAGGATCGCTCACCTAAAAATTGTAATTCCTCTGTAAGGCCATCTCCAGCCATAGGGTTAAATGTAGTGTAGGGCTATAATTTTACCCTTTTAAAATATTAATTTTGCATATTATAAATAGTGTAGGGCTAAATTTTTTCATCTCCAGCCATGTGGGGCTATATTTTAAGACCCTCCATATTTTATTATTTTGAGAAAAACTATGGTAAAACACTCATACATTCCACTACAATGTGAATGAAAAAAATAAGTAAAGAGAATAAAATGGTAGGAAATGGTTGAATGAAATGAGTGTGGAAAACATTTGACAAAAAAAAAAAGATGGAAAAGTTGTGAATAAGTACAGAATTTAAATACATTTCAAAGGTTAAAAGAAAAAATAATAATAATTACGGCTAGCAGACGTCAACACGCCTTTAATATAAACCTTTGGATTGCAGTTTCACAAGATGTTCCCCTTCTCACGCCCACACGTGATACTTTCTCGTATTTGGGCAACACATGTGTTGGGCCCACAAAAAAAATTTGGCCTGGTCTACTAGTGACTTGGGAAGATGGCTAAAGGACTAAATGTAGCCCTCAAAATTTGGCCGAATTTTTTTTGACCCATGACTTAAGGTGAATTTTGCATGTTTGAAAGGCTACATATGGTCTATGGCCATGGCCGGAGATGGCCTAACAAAAAAATTGTAATTCCTCTCCTAAAAATGATTAATTGGCTCCGTCATGTCCTAAAAATCTGCAGGACCATGTCGCATAGGATTGAAAATTGGAACCACACAACACAATGCTTGCTTTGACTTTTATACGTAACTTTGACCTCAACTATAATATTAGAAGGATATTTCTTCGCTCTTGATACATCAGGAGCCTTTCCTCCTCCACATGCGACATGGCCTCTTTACAAAAAGACACATGTTTTTTTTTTCCAACTCTTTTCAACTCTTTAAACCCAAGCCCTTTTAACTCAGGTCATGCTCTTCTCTTAGAGAGACCTCTTCTTTTGACAACCTATGTAACATCCCACTTCGACCAACAGAGAGGGGGTGATGTGCCTTATATGTACATGCCCATCTTCATCTAGCACGAGGCCTTTTGGGAGCTCACTGTCTTCTAATTCCATAGGAACTCCGAAGTTAAGCGAGTTTCGGTTAGAACAATCCTAGGATGGGTGATCCACTAGGAAGTTGCTCGTGAGTTCCCAGAAACAAAACCGTGAGGGCACGGGGGCCCAAAGCGAACAATATCGTGCTACGGCAAAGCGATCTGGGATGTGACAACATAACTCTGATAACCAGCGTAAACCTTCGACCATCGACCATGTAAATCTCCGATCATTGACAACGTAAATTTCAGGCGAACTTCTCTCACTATTTGATTAATTCTTCTAAGATGGTTAGTCCAACAACATTGTTTCCCTTTCTTAATTTTGGAATTTTAGTTTTCATAATTCCTATACATGGCAGATTCTTCATATTTGGCGGTTGTTTTTCTTGACCAGTTTCGGTGAGTGGGTTTCTTATGTTTATATGGTTTATCAAAGTAGTATACCTGTAATGAACTTACGTTGATAAATATATAAAAACATCTATTTGATTTGTAATAGAATCTTCTCTTTTCTCCTTGTAAGCTAACCAGGCTTTTAATTTGGGAGCCAACCTGTTTGAAGAAATGTCTAAACCAAGTTCTAAATATGATCCAGTGGTTCTAATTGGTAGTGGCAATATTGTAGGTGGATGGAGATTCAAGAGTGTCCAAGTGGTGTCTGCACGTCCATTAAACCCGTCACTGTCATTGATTTCTTATTCTGATCCAGTTCTATCTTATCACACCCTGTCCACGTTACCCATGTCAAATAATTTAAAAAAAATTCATCATCGAAGAAACAACGCCGTCACATAACGATTGGTGGAATTTATAACCTCACCTGGGATATCTGCGAAACCTCCATAAACTTCGCCAACTTTGCATGACATTTATCGCGAGAGACAGTTGAGCTTAAAAACTACCCTCGTCACCGTAGACTACACAAACCCATGGGCCCCTTTAATTAATGAAAGCGACTAAATTTTGAAACATAAAAAAAATTAAATTTTTGAGGCAGGGGCACGTTAGGGACCAGTGCGCACTACACTGCACACACCTTTTTAGGTTTTTCGTCGTCGTTTTTTTCAGGCTGCTTTTTCTTGGTGTCGTTGGCGTCGTCTTTGTTGACTTTGTTGTCATTTTTGTGCTGGGGAGAGATGAGGTCGACCTTATTCTTGGTCTTGGTAGCCAGCTCGTCTCTCAGCTTTGTGGGGTCCACTTTTCCGACCACCGTCGGCTTGTTCGGTTGGCCCTCAGATTTCACCGACTCAGCGCCCGTGTTGCATATATAATACACCCAACTTAAAAACCATCCCAGAATTGAAACCAAAAAAAAAAAATTTAATTGAATCTAATTGTGGATGAGATTCAACCGATAAAGTAGAAAAGAGAGCATAATCAGAATCAAATTCCTTTGGAATATTACTTTTTCCATGCACCAAAATAGAGAAAATAAAAAGAAGACAATTTCATGAGGAGTAAAGGGAGATCATAATCTCTTAAGACAAAATTTGAACGAAATCTGATAAACTGGGGTTGAATGATTTTACCTTGAAAAGATTTGACCCATTTGACAAAATTAAGGGCGAAGGGGCCGCCCTCCTTCTTCTCACCCCCGTCGTTTTTCTTGTTCTTGTTCTCGACGCCATTGTTGTTGTTCTTCTGCATGAAACCCGAAAACAAACACCAAAACCCATTACTCAAACACAAACCCATCAAGCAAACACAAGCATATAGAGAGAAAATAAGGGCTAAACCAAATGATAGAGAATCAGAGGCGGATGAATTGGGTCTCACCTTGGCCATTGTGAGTTTTTTTGGCGGATTTATGTGTAATTTGTGAGTGCAGAGTAGAAAACGTGGTGAGGGCAGTGGATACTTAAAGCCGAGAGAGTTTCGGCGTCAGTTGTTGTTGTGTGACGCCGGAAGTAGGTTCACTTTCTCAACCGGTTTATGCCTTCTATGATGGTGATGATGGAGGGTGTGTGATTTTATATGCGTATTTAGGCATTTGCACTTACACATATGAAGTGATGTGCGTGTGCGGGTTGCGTCCGCGGTACGCGTAGATGAACGTTCTGGACATGGGAGAGAGAAACTTCCTTGCAATTTTGGTGTACGGTGCGGTTGGGTTGTGGTGGGCTCTGCTAACATTTTATATATATTGTTTCTTTTAGAAAAATTTTAGGGAAAGCCGGCACTTGGCGGGAGCGGATCTGTCCCCCAATTACATGTCCCCTTGTGTCCCTTACCTAATTGTTTGACACATGTCCACCCACTTAACCCTGAATTAACACCGTTAACTTAATAAAATTTAGAAAGAAAAAACCTAAAAAATGAAAAACGAAAAAACCAACACCATAGCAGAAGTAACCACCCCTCGTGACCTTCATGCCCCTTCCCCTTCTTCCCCATCCCTGACCTCCTCCCTCCGTAGCAACACCCACCTCTTCCCGTCCTTGAAATTCCATCACAATGCAAACTACCTCAAGACCCTTCAATTCATTCAATAAAATTATAAGATCACCGATTCAAGCCTTTTTTTTTTTGGGTGCATGAATCCCAGAAACCCAATTGAAAGATCATCAAAATGGAAACCCTTCCAATTATGAAACCCAAATTTGAGGGGAGATCGGGAAGAAGAGGAGGTGGTAGTGGAAGAGAAGTGGGCAACAGGGGTGAAGGTTGTGTATGGCTTAGATGAGGGGGCTGGAACCAGTGAGGTTTGGAGTTGTCGAGGTTGGGTACTTGGCTGGGGAACTTCGTGACTGCCTGTTTGTTTTGCCTAAGGTTTAATTTCTTTTAATTTTTATTTTATTGAAAGTTAATAGTGTTATTATTGGGGTTAAGTGGGTGGACACGTGTCAACAAATTATACAAGGGACATGAAGGGACATGAAAAATAGGGACAACGGATCCCTTCCCGCACTTGGCCAGGGCGACTAGAGCCAGGCTCGGGCGCAAAAAAAAAAATTCAAGTTAAGCCATATATATAATATATGATTATTATCACAAAAGGTCCCTAAGGTTTACGAAACTATCAGATTGCATCTTTAATGTTTTTTTGTGTCATTGGTGGTCATCAAGGTTAGTATGTGTGATCACAAATGGTGCCGTTAGGTTCCGTCAAAAACTCTGTTAGTTTGTTGATGTGGCATATATATATATATATATATATATATATATATATATATCACAAAACATCCCTGAGGTTTACACAGCTATCACAAATGGTCCCTTCAATTTTTTTTTGCATATTTTTAATTTAAAATTCATAAAATTTTGGTTTTTCTTTCTTAAATCTTATGAATTTTAAATTATTTTAAAATATATATTGTATTTTAAATACACATGACACTATATTATTTTAGATGTGAGCTCCACATATATGTCACATCAACAAACTAATTGATTTTTTAAAAAATAGTTTAAAATTCATAAAGTTGATGGACCTTGGTGCAGACTTTTCACGTGTATGTTGGGCTTTGGTCTTGTTTTAATATTCTGCATCACAGAGAATATTAAATTGTTTCCATCTACCACATCTTCACTTTATTCTTCTCTGAATCAACTCACTGGTGATGAAGTCCCTCCATTGATAAAGTGAAACTTGGTTTGCAGCCACATTAGTTTCTCCTTCTGAACATGCTTTGATGCGTAATAAACTGGGAATGCTAGGTTGATCCAATTGCTACCAATTTTGGATATGTTGTTCTCCACATAAGTAGGAACAACATTGATGAAGAACTTAATTCCATTTGAGCAATAGAAAATCTGGTTTTAGCATGGTTACACTGGACTGGTCGTCACAGACTGCTCTCACGAGAAATCATGATTAATGCCCTGAAGATGCAATACTTGCGGAAATGACGCCAAATTCAGATATGTCGTAGTAGACATCCAAATGAACAACTTTCGTGAAGAACGAATGTTCATTTGAGGACTGGAAACTGGTCCGAATTGGGCCATAATTAGGCCATAATTAGGCCCGAATTGCAACTGTTATCAGCTTTCGCCTTTGCTGGTATGCTTTTGATGTTTGATGTCGCGAGGATTCCACATTTATTCAAATGATCCCAAATTTGGATATGTTACAGTAGACGTTCTAATGCAAAACTTTCATGAAGAAAGATAATTCATTAGAGCATTGGAATTAGGCCCGAATTAGGCCCGAATTAGGCCCGATTTGCTGCTATAAGCTTTTTGCTGGCGCTGTGCATCTGGTGTTTTCAGCTCTTAGGACTCGACATTTGTCCAAATAAACCCAAATTTGGATATGTTGCAGTAGACGTAGAGATGAACAACTTTCGAGAAGGATGAAACTTGATTTGAGAGCTGAATTTGAATTTTGGGCCCACTCCATCTGACTGCAGCAATGCATGTCTAGCTATATTTTGGCCATTTTGATGTCCATGGAAAATTATCTACCATTTTAGGCAAAAATCCAGTTTTTGGTACAAACACGACCAAAAAAGTAAAACCCCAGACTAATCAAATAATCAGGCTGATCATTCGACAAAATGTTCCATTGAGAGTCATGGCTATGGAAATTGTGAATTCAAATTGTTCTCCAACTCCTGGAGCTTTGGGTTTCTTTATAAGATGTTTAGGTAGTGTAGAGTTGGTTCAAGAAGCTAACTTTTTGTTTGATCAAGTTAAAGTGAAGGGTCTTTGTGTTCCAAATAGTTATAGCTATAAATGTTTGTTGGAGGCTATATCTAAATCTAAGTCAAGTTCAATTGAATTGCTTGAAATGAGATTGCAAGAAATGCAAGATTCTGGGTGGGAATTCAGTAAGTACACGCTGACTCCGGTGTTGCAGGTTTATTGCAATACAGGGAAGTTCGAAAAGGCTTTAAATGTTTTCAATGAAATGTATGAGAAGGGGTGGGTTGATGCCCATGTCATGTCTATCTTGATGTTGTCCTTTAGAAGGGGGAGCAAAAAAAAAAAAAACCTGGACTTGAGGGAGCAGGAAAGAGAGAAGAGCTGAGAAGAAAGAAGAGAGAGAGTTTGAGCAGACGAGGAGAGAAGAAGGAAAAATAAGGGTAAATTACTCAAATGGTTCCGTAAATTTGTACTCTATTTTACATTTTGGGGCTTCAATTAAATTTTTCGTTCAAATGGTCCATAAACTCTATATTAATTACTCAAATGGTCCTACCGTCTAATTTTCTGTTAGATTTAACCAAATTTTAGGGTAAATAATGACCAATTTGCCCTCATATTTAACGGAAATATTGACAGAATGTAACGGTGGGACCATTTGAGTAATTAATATAGAGTTGATGGACCATTTGAATGAAAAATTTAATTGAGGCCCCAAAATGTAAATCGCGTACAAATTTGGGGACCATTTGAGTAATTAACCCGAAAAATAATAAAGAAAGAGAGAGAGAGACCAGGAAAAATAATTAAAAAAAGAGAGAGGGAAGAAACGGAAAGAAAGAGAGAAGAAGAAATAGAATTAAACAAAAAAAAAGAGGGTGAGATATTTAAAAAAAGGGCAATTGGTGCAGATCCAACGGTCTAAACATAATCAGGAATGGATTCTCATACTTCCAACTCTGTAAGGCCATTTCCAGGCAGCCCCCTAGGGCTCGGGCTGGGGGGCGGAAAGGCCAAAAACCCATTTTCAGCAATAAAGGCTGGCCCGGGGCAAGAGGTGGGGTCCACCGGCCTGGGCTGGCCCGAGGCGGAGCAGCCCAGTGCCGGCCTGAAGGCGCGTTGACGTCATTGTTGACGCCAGTGTGACGTCAGGAGGCGCAATTCAAATTTTTTTAACGTTGACGCGTGTAGATGAAAATCTTATCCGAAATGTGAAATTCAGATGAAATTTATATGAAATGTGAAATTCAAATGAAAGACCTAAAAAAATAAAAATAAAAGTCCTCATAAAAATTTAAAATAACTAAAAGAGCCAAGCGTGCATCCTTCCTTCCAAAAGCCGCGTGCTAATGGCCCATATATGCCAGCAAATATGTTTGTTAATCCTTCCAATAGCCCATATATTCCATATTTCTCTGTTGCTACAATTGAAACCTGTATTTCAATCAACTCATTGCTTCATTTATCAAATCAATTTGAGAAAAGTACCCATTTTCTTTTGGGATTTTGGGATTTAATTTTGATGATTTGTTTTGGGTGTTAATCTGTTTTGGATTACGAAAATTGAAAATGAATTGAAAATTTATGATGCAAAAAAGAGATAATTTTTTAATTTGCCAAAGCAAAAAATGACAGATTTGCTTTTAGAAAAGTTTCATGTGAGAGAAACTAATTGCAAATTCCCTATGGATGAACATGATAACAATGACGCACATGCCTAAAAATTTAGTTATACAACTTGGGTAATTTACTATCTAAATTGATTCTTAAAACATAGATGGTAAATTACAACACCTTCTAAATTGGTTCTTAAAACGTAGATGGTGGGTCAGCATGTGGGCCTGGGAAGTGAAACTCTGGGGGTCATGAATAACCAATTCTTGGCTGCTAGTTGAAGAGTTCCAAATTAAATTTTGGGTTGGAACCTGTTGAATGCTACTGATGCAGAAGGTGGATGACAGGTAATGACAACCTTTTTTCTTTAATTGTGTTTTTTTAAATATAATGACAAAAATGCCCTTAAACTTAATGAAAATCTTAAAACATAAATGGTAAATTGCAACATTTTACAAATTTTTAGGCATGTGTGTCATTGCTGATGCTACCTCACATTGCAGGTAACAACCAATTAGCTCAATTAACCAAATTATAAGGTGAGTACATTTTTTTAAGTTTGCTTCATGTCAAATGACGAAAATCTAGAACATTCAACATAAATTTATACTCAGTAATTATTCTGTAATCCCAGGATCAGTTTTTTTCGGCACTACATAATCTTTGCTTGTTTTATTTTCATTCAGAATGACGGGAGACAAGAATATACAAAAATATAGAGCATCAACTAAAGTGCAGAACACAAAACATAGCAGGCACTACTAGGCAAAACAGAGCGCCGCATCGAGAAGACAGAACGACTGGTTGGAAGCAAACTTGAAAAAGATTTTATCCATGAAAACCAAGTTTGGCCGTAGAATATATGGTATACTTGGATAATGAAAACTATCTCATTTACGATAACGAAACTAACTATGTTACAATAATTCAGCTAGAATTTCCTAACTACCAGAGATCTGCTCATGAAACAAAATTGCCTTTGTATCTATTTCAGCTGGTTGGGATGTGATCATAGAGTTTTGTGCAGCAATTGTAGGAGAAAACAAGAAAGGCTTGGGTGCAATTTGCAATGCATGAAGGGGTCCTTCCAACATCTCTACTACTTTGCTCATTGATGGCCGATCAGAAGGATTTGTCTGAATGCACCACATACTTATTATTACCATCTTTCTTGCTATTTCTTTTTCCTCCTCTGTGATTGCCCCAAAAACATTCTCATCATTGTCTAGCTCTAGATCTTTATAAACGTAATGCGGAAACAATTCACTGGTATGAGACGCTTCCGAATCCAAATTCTTTCTTGCTCCAACCATTTCAAGAACCAACATGCCGTAGCTGTACACATCAGACTTGTGAGATACGCCTCCAAAGTTCCGGTTAAACACTTCTGGTGCAATGTACCCTGCAGTTCCTCTTGTCCCCATCATGGATACAATACTCTCCTTCGTTTTGCATAGTTTGGCAAGCCCGAAATCAGCGATTTTTGGGCAAAAATCTTTATCCAAAAGAATGTTCTGTGGCTTGATGTCAAAATGCAGGATTCTAGTGTTACATCCACGATGTAAGTATTCTAGTCCTCGCGCAATGCCAACAGCAATTTCAGATAGTGTTTTCCATTCCAAGCGACATTTTGCTTCAGATCCTTGCTTATGTATGAACTTATCTAGAGATCCATTGGGCATGAATTCATAAATCAAAGCTCTTTTGTCCCTCTCATAACAGAATCCAGAAAGAGTGACAATGTTGACATGGGAGGTTCTACCAATGCTAGCAACTTCATTAATAAAGTCTTCTGCATTACCGTTGGACTCGCTTAGGACTTTCACTGCCACGACAAGGCCATCCGGCAGCCTGCCTTTGTACACGGTTCCAAATCCACCTTTACCTATTTTATCGTTGAATGAGTCTGTCATTTTCTTGACATCTGCATAACTATACCGTTTTAGAGTAAGGGATCCATTGTTCCTTATAAATGCCTCAACATCAAACTCATCCCTTATATCTTTCTTGAAGAAACCTGATATTCTTTTCCTTGATATGCATACAATGCAAGCAATGATTATGAAGATCCCCAAAACACCAGCCGAAATGCCTATATTGAAAAATTCTTTAAGTTATGCATTTCATTGATTTGTGAAAGAAAGCAAAGATTGAAACTTCTGGCATTTCTTTGAACAAAAAAGAAAACTTCTGGTATTTGCAATTTATCATATATATACGCACCTATTTCATATTTAGCCTTTGAATTTGAATCTGCACAGAAAAAAAAGGTTAAATCATAAGAGTTCTTCGGATGGTGTATCATGTGCTTCTCCAATTGCATCAGTCATTTTCTTTTCTTTTCTCTTTAAACAAACAGAAAAAGCAGTTCGAACCAATGTAAAGCATGCGATATTTATTATGATAAGCTTATTTATATATATTTTCAGAATTAGTGAATGAGAAATCGGGCCAAACAAAAATTTGAGAATTGAAAACCTTTTAAAGTTGTTTTAAAAGAAATTCGCAATTATTTTGAGAACTTGCTTTCATCTTTCTGAAAACAAAAAATGAACGCTGTAACCAAACATGTTTTCACTTTTCATCTTAAAGATTGTGGTTTATCGTAAGCTCGGTGGGTGGCTGTTGAGGTTCAGTGCACTACTAAAATTTGGTATTCGACAACATTGCTTATGACATTAGACAATGAAAACTTAAATGACATGATTCTTATATCTTTACAAACTTTGCTGCTTCAAACCACTGATGTCTTTTGTGTAATACATAGCATCAACACAATGAAGTAGTGATGCCTATTGGCTACTGCTCTGCTCTCCCTTTCTTCATCGTCTTCCCGCTTATGCTGCCACTCTCTCATTGAAAAAGGTGGGTTTAAAGGGATTTACTTGCAGCCTCTTGGTACTTCGATGTGCACAATTTGAATAATAATCTTTCTGTATGCATTTAGGTGTGGAATTTTCTTTGTTTCTTGGGTTTCCTAGTTGCTAAATTTTATAAACTTAATGCTTAGTTTATGCTTTCTAAAACGTATTACACCCAGGAGCAAATCGACATATGGTGCGGAACGAAAGGGCAGAGGTTATGCTTAACTGGTATTGACTTCAATTCAATGGTGGTGGAGCTGATGTTGCTGCCATGCCTTTGTGCTCTAGCAGTTTTTTGTGTAACTCTTGATTTTTTTAGTTTTTAATTTGGGATGATGAAATATTTAGATAAAAGTTTGAGTTATTTATAATATCCATTTATGACACCAGCTGACTACAACTCAAGTAGAATGATCAAAGTCAACAAAGTTGGACTCAAGTTTTTAGCATCTTAAGTACCGATGTCGATGGGATTGTACGGATGTCTGGTAGGTGTATTTATTAGGCTGCTTGGAGCATATGATACTGCAAAGTGTTGACTGGCACCATCAAGACTTCCAATTTGATATCCGTACCAAAGGATCAAAAACATGAACACTCTTAAGGGTTTACGGGTCAATTGGTTTACAAAATTTTCTGTCCTAGATGTTCAATTGCGGAAGTTCATAGCAACCACAATCTCTTTTCTTGTATCTGTGAGGTTCAGCAGTTTCTATTTTCTGTTTCTGCAGATAATTGACTCTAATTACCATGGACTACATAGCACATAATTCCCAATTTCGGACCCGGGTTTTATCAGCTAGCTCGGATCGGTGTAATAAAAAAAGTGTGGATGCCACCAATCCTGGAATTTCAATGACACAAAAAACTTCTAACATCTTCCTAATTAATAGTCTGATTTATAATGGAATGAAAAGGGAAGGAACAGACATACCTTTTGGTCTGGGTGGTGGTGGATTTGAAATATTTGTTGTAATATTACATCTGGTTGCATAGGCCCGATTATCCTGGCAAAAGCAACTGAATCCACCAGAAGTAGTGTTAATCCCACACTTCCCTCCCGATTGCATACAAGTGTTGCATTGATCAGTATGAATCTGCAATTCCAATTCAAAGCCCCCATCTACCGCTTCTTGGATAGCAGTTTGGTTGGCCTCTAGAGCTGCAGCAGCTGTTGTAGAAACTGGAACAATGACCCGATTTTTACAGGCCCCTGGAGCAACTGGATCAACTCGGGGGCTTGGCGTGACATATGAAACGGTGATGTTACCGCTGTTTCTTCTACTGCAAACTTGGGAAGTAGAAGTAAGGTCTGGAGTGGTAGTTGTTGTACTTGTACTTGTATTGCACCCGTAGTATAAGGTCAGGTTTGTAAACCCAGAGGAAGTATAATGAAACATAGACGAGTTGATGCTGGTGTTAACAAAACTCGGAGGACAGATTGTTTTCCAATAGTCCTGCCTAGCAACTGTAACAGAAGGAGGAGCCCGACTGGAGTTGGTTTTAAGAATTCTGTAGTTGATATTCGACATGTTGATCACCGGAACATTGTCTAGGCATGCGACCTCGAACCCGGGCAGGCCACAGTAACTAGCTCGGTTTACTCCCCAAAACGGGTACGAGAGGCCTCCGATGCCACCGCAGTTAATAGCTTCGCTGCAGTTGCTATGCAGGGACCAAGTGACCTGAACACCCTCTCCTTCTACGTCTAGTTGCAATGCTTTCCAGACAGCCTCAGAGGCTACAACAACATTGTTCTCACACGGCGGTTGGCCTGCATGTTCTGCATCACATCCCACACGCGAATCGCATTCGTCCACCACTTTCGCCGTCACACTCTTCCCGTTGCCCGCCGTAATTATTATCATCCTCCCGCACATCTTCCCCCCATTATACCACCCAGTGGAAAGTCCCACGATCCGCTCAGTGTTTTCATGGTATTGCTCGTCGCACTCGGCTGCTCCTCCGCCATCTCCGCCTTTGTTGAATTCGTTGATTTCAAGTTTGGCTATGGTGGATGAAGTTACTGGCGGGGAGCATGTGTATGTAGGGTATGATATGTTATTGCAATGGAGAGTTCCCGAGGGATTGCAACCTCCGGGGGTCATGGGAGGTGGTGGCGACGGTTTACTGCATATGTGAGTCCCAACATCCGGGTCGTCGTTGCACTTGCGGTTGATGCAGATGAGCTGACCATCGCAGTCGTCGAGGGTTGCGCATGCGCCGTTACAGGAGGACAGGGCCAGTGATGGTTGAGGAAGAGAGATGATATTGATTAAGAGGATGAGAGACAAAAGATAAACAAACATCAACAGCAAGCTTACCATTTTGGAAAGGCTTGTTGCTTTGAGGAGGCGTTTGCTTTCATTCCAGTTTCACTGTCACTAATTTTGTTTGCTTTTACTTTTATTTTTCTGCTTATTATTTGTGTTGAAGTTAGAAGAATCCATGACAATAAATTTGAGGTCGAAAATGAGGGATGATGATGATGTTGGAAGTCAAAAAGGGGCAAACAGTCTCCGCCATAGTCTACACGCAAAGGAGGCTACAGCAAATTAAGGAGGCTATAGTGTGAGCGAGCGATGACCATACATTCATACATTCACCAAAATATCACAAAGGATGGCATTGGTCTACAGCAAATCTGTTTCTAGTCCACTTTTTGGATCCCTCTCAACGCAAAAGCCCCACTAAAGCGTGGTCCAATCTCCACTAATTGCTATGGCACTATCTTCTTTTTCCATTTATTTTTTGTGAATATATGCTCAACTTTGAATTGAGTAGTTCAGTCATTTTTCTTTGTGGGGCATGCTAGGATTCTAGACAATTTTGAATAACTTTGTCGAAATGAAAAAAAATAAAATATTATCCTTAATTCCCATTGTTATCATTGTGCCATGCATCTCTCCACTTATTCAAAGCTACACCAATTCTCCATTCATTAGCATTTTCTCATTCTTGTTCTTGAGTTTGGAAAAACTAGTACTTTAGGATCCCCTTTATTCACAGATAATGATAATGATGAAAATGAAGATGAAGATGATTTGTTGTTCGGTTCAACATGAAATTCATTACACTGCTTTCGAAGAAAGTTGTATAGTCACAACGGCTGATGCAGGAATGTTATCTCATGGGGTGAGTGGTGTAAGCCTTTCAACACATAGATTATTTTAATATAAAAATATTATAAATAATACAATATAATTCAATTGAAATACTAATTCTTATTTGACCAAACAAAAATATGATTATCATTCAAGCATAATAATAAATCCTAAAAATATAAAATACTCAATTGTTCGTAAAATATTCAACACCAAAAGAAGCACTGAATTCATTCACTGAATTAGATAGCTAATGGTATATAAAATAAAATAAAATAAAACATTTTGTTTCTCATAAAACGCAACGTTTCCTTTAAAATAATGGCTGCGTTCCTTTTTTTCTTTTTTTTTGAAAGTCAGATAGTGGATAGCGTGTTAAAAGCCCAATTCAGCAGGACTGCCTTAAAAACAATGCATTCCACTCAGATTAAGAGTAAGAGTGAATGAACGGCGTCGCTTTGTTAAAGAAAACCTTAGAAAGAAAAAGAAAACAAAGAGCACACGTAGTTTGGTCTTCTTCTTCCTCGCTCAGATACGCCTTATAGAGCCGCAAAGCAACGTCGTTTTGCCCAGACTGCCAAGGAAAACCAGGGACCTCCAAGCCAAACTCAGGGCTGCCATGGGGTCAATTGACCCCTCTTGTCCCTTGGTGCGTCCGCCCCTGTACATGCACAAGCTAACATTAGTTCCGTTATGGAAATAGAGGTGCGAACTTAAATATTGTGAATCATGATTTTCATATACCAAATATCCTCTCGATTACATTCCTCAAGGAAGCATGACGAAAACAGAACAACTCAACTTTGTTTGCACGGTCACGACCTTGACCAGCAAACTCTTGGAGATGATATCTAACACCTCAACACAAAGCCAAAAATTACCGTCGATTTGGAAATCCACAATCCACTAAAAAATATTTACTTGACAAAAAATACATATACTAAATGTATAGAAAATCAATACCATAGTATCCAATGTATGACCTAATGTAAACTAAAAATAAAATAATTACATATACCTTGTGGGACTTTAAGTACATTTCTTCTTGTTAGCACTCTTGAATCATGAAGCTGAACTCTCCCACCCACTAAGAATATATATGAACTCCAAATCAAAGTTGCAAGGTGCTAATACATTTTGTGATATTATTGTATGACGATTATAATAGTTGCTTATATCATGTTCCGTTACGATTGCTAGAATATGTGTGCCATTAATAGGACCGATACAATCCTAAAATAAATTCAAAAGTTTAAATTAATCCAAAAGTTTATTTAATAAATTCACAATTAATAAATAATAAAAACACCTTAATAAAACAAGAAACAGATGGAAAAGTTTAAGAAAGGGTCATGAGGCATTAGTATAATTTCCAAAATATATGTGATTTATTTGTTCAATTTACAATTAATAAAGAAAAAAATAACCTATCCAAAAAAAAATAAAAATAAACATATGGAGAAGGTTAAGAACGGATCATGATGCATTAGTACAATTTCCAAGATATATGATTTATTTAATCAATTCACAATTAATAAAGAAAAAACAACTTATAAGGAAAAAAAAAAAAAAGAATATGCAAAAGGTTAAGAAAGGATCATGATGCATTAGTACAATTTCCAAATTATATATGATTTATTTTGGTAAATTTGTAATAAACCCCATTTGTTGCAATGATTTTAGACTTAAATGTCAAAATGATCCATGTGTTTTATCCATTCTGCCAATTTAATCCCTATGTTTTTAATTTAGTTCGTTAGCCAATATAGGACAATTTGTCAAATAGACGTTAAAATGGACATGTACATTGCACGTGAATGGGCATAAAGATATTTTAACACATAAACCGAAACGCTTAAACGCTTGTGACTCTGACTCTCAAATTAAATCAGAGTCGCTAGCTTTTGAAACCCCAAATTCTCATGAAACACCAAATTCTCTGACAAACAACTGTGTTCATGAGAATTTGGGGTTTCAAATTCAATTAGTTCCCTTGAATATCAATCACACGTGAGTCTGCATAAAGATAGCACGCAGACTAATCGAATCTGATAGAGGCTCAAACAACCCAGGTTTCAAAACCGAAAACTAGGTAGAGATTTCAAAACCAAAACCACCCCAACGTTTGAATTTATGGAGTTCAATAGATGATGACCACCAAGCTTCAAGTTTTCTTCTTAGCAAAGGTTTCAAAGAGGTGAATCTATGGCAAGCTCTATTTGAAGCCACAATTTTTGTGACCTGGGTATATTGGATCTAATACATTTTTACATATCTATAAAAATTGTTTCTTAGCACTAATTGGTTTGTAAAGTTCAGAGGAAAAAAAAAAAGCTGGCATAAAATGAAACGTCCACTGTAAAAAAAAAAAAAAAAAAAACTAAAGAATTGGTGGGCACTGAAGGTCGTCCCTGGATCAACTTGGCTTGTCAAGAGTGCTCTGTTTGTGTGATAGTGATGACTGGTATTTGGTATTGTGTGAGGTACTTAATTTGTTCCAGAAAGAACTTTAATAGAATCAATCTAATAAATAAATCAAGAAAGAACTTTAAGAGAACTTCATATGTTCCAATTACATATTCACATGAACTTGTTCCCAAGTACATCCCTGAATTCTCATGAACACAACAGATGTAAACACAAGGAATAGAGTCGCGAAGGTTTGGGTTTATGTGTTAAAATACCTTTATGTCCACTCATGTGTTGTGCGATACACATGTCCATTTTAACGTCTATTTGACAGATTGTCCTACATTGGCTAAAAGATATAAACATATGGACTAAATTAGCCAAATTAAAAATACATTGACTAAATTAGCCGAATGGGTAAAACACATGGACCATTCTGACATTTAAGCAATGGTTTTATATATATATACACTAAAACCTATAAATTGAAGAAAAAAAACCGAAAAGGACCAACTGTATTATTTGAATGATGTGTGAAATACAATTATTATCCTTGCATTATGATTTTAAAAGCAAAAAACTATGATGGTAGTATTATAATTTTTAGGTTTTCCATATATATATCATACAAGTTTTGGGAAACCTAAAAATTATAATACTACCATCAGAGTTTTTTGCTTTTGTAGGGTTATTTTAGTATTTTGAACGGATTATCCATCAGAGTTTCTAGAGTTTTAGTATTGTAGAGTTATTTATGAACTTATGTAGGTTAGATGCCCTTTCTCAACTCAACTAATTCAAGCTTTATCGAATAATTTATTTAATAAATCAAATAGAGCTATTCGTGCCTTCGAGGTAAATAAACCATCATTGAGTTTGATAATGGCTTTCCACCCAAAAAAAAAGAAAAGAAGAGAATTTGATAATGGCTAAAGAGAATGAGGAGATACAGTGGGCCATGTGTTACATTTAGCTGAGGGCTTGAGGCCCATAGAGTGGGATACAGTGGGGTCATGTATGGCCCATTAAACCAAGCCTTCGTTCCTTGTATGCCTTTTATCTTAAAAAATTCAGCAGAGTTCAAATTAAAAAATAATAAAATCTGTTTAAGTGCCCGTTTGGCATAGCTTATTTGGGATGATAAGTGATTTTTAAAAAATTTTGGGAAGCCCAGCCCGTTTAGTAAATTATGAAAAATCACTTATTGTTAAAAATTGATGTGAGAGAAAATTATAAGAGAAAACAGCTAATGATGTGCTTTTATTTTCTAATTATGCATGAATCAGTTTCAAAGGCAAGGCTGGGTTTAATGATTATGTGGGAATCATTTTTAAATTATGCGAGAATCAGTACCAACAACATTTTGAACAAAAAGTTTACCAAACGTAAAACCTTTCTTTCACAGCTGATTTCTCTCACAACAAATCTAACATTGATTATTTTCACAACACAACAATGCCCAACTGTCGAACCATTTTAAAAAGAAATAATTAAATAATAATCCCTTTGTAGCTGAGAATTGACTCCTTTGTTGTGTAGCTAGTGGCTAGCTGGGCTTAACCCTTCCCATGCCCATCATTAAAATTACTTTACTTTTTTTTTTTTATAGTCATTTTGGTTTGATGTGTTGATGATCAAGACCTCATGATGATGATCTCACAAACTTTGGATCCATTATTGAGGCCTAATAAATTTTAGTCCACCCTTACCCACCACCAAAATAAATAAGTCAATAAAGTGGGATAAGATTGGACAACCCACTAAATCCCTACAGCATTATGATTGATACATTTTTATAAACCAAAACCCTATTTGGTTTACGAAAATAGATTTAAGGAGAAATTACTTCCCATGTTATTTTTAAAAGGATGAGAAATGGAAGATTTATTTATCATATTTGGTAATGCCTGGGAAAGTAACCGGGTAGATATTACTTTCTTTCCTTTTTCATGTTTGTTTTGAGTAGGAATGGAAAACAAAGTTTGTATAATTTTCCAATTATACTTATATTAAATAAATAAAAAATTAAAAATGTATCTAATGAAATATTGCAATTCTAAATTGTCAATGGGGACAAAATAGTCATGAAAAATGTGCATTTAATATTGGCTCATTTTCTCGAACTTTCCTATGAGGGAAAACAAAACCTAAGGGGCAGGAGGGCTTCATTTTCCTCTTACTTTCTCATGTGCAAGACAACAATTTCCCATGTCTAAACTTACTAAACATGGGAAAATAATTTATTTCCCATCCCTAAGCCTCATTTCTCATGAACCAAACGGGGCCCAAAAGTAATATTTTTTGATTCCATTGTTTTTTTAGAAATATTATTATTTTTTGAGTATAAGCGATAATCTAAATTACAGTGAGGGGAGTTTCTCTCACACATACACACATCAAGATATTATGGGGGTTCGAACATGAAACTTCTAGTATGCAAGTCAAAGCCATTTTCCACTGGACTAGATCCCGTTGGCTGAATTAATATTATTTGATTCTAAATAATGAGCAATCATCTCTTAGCATTATAATTGACTGGTGATTGATTGTACGATAACATAACACATTAGACTATCTAAAAATTTATGTGCAGATAATTGACCATGTAAACTAAAATGTATATTCTAGTAGTTAATAATATATGTAGCTTTTCAAAACTGATAACATCAAAATGTTTTTACTTTTCATGGATTTAAATCACAATGGTTCTATATATAATTTCAATGTCAATTTAAGCAGTTTACACTATAAATAAAAAAAAATCTAAAACCCAAAATTCCTCATCTTAAATCATTTCATCTAAATAAATCATTAAACATTTCAATTTAGAAAAGACCATAATAAAGTCTATGCTTGGGATTTGTGAGTAATGTTCAAGGATTTCTATTATAAATTAAAAACATTGCAGCACATGCAGGAGAAACATAACAGGAATTACACCATGACATAAAGATACACAGGGACAGAGCAACTAGTGACAAAATATTCTGGTACTCAGCTAATAAAAAAATAAAACTTTTTGACATGAAAATAAATAAAATACTTCAATCAAGGAATTAATAAATAAAATAAATAAATAACCGCGTAATTAATCATGTTTTTGCTGGATTACCGCGTCTTTAAATCAAAGCAAGGCGGTGGGCCCTCATGTCAGCAATCAACAAATCCAAGGCTAAAGTCAAGAAAAGCACTCTCTCTCTCTCTAAAACATAAAATAATTTTTCCAATTCTCTCTCTATATAATAACACTATAAATTCTGTTTTTTTTTTTTTCCCAACAAAACAGACATAATCAAACTGCCTTAGCTTTGTTATTATCAAAACTAAAAAACCAAAAAATAATAATAAAAAAATAATAATAAAAAGCCTCCCTTTGAAAAGCGGCCTAGGAGGAGGAGGAGGAGAGAGAGCTCTCCACGTTTTCTCATCACAACAAACAAAACTGAATAAAAAAACAAAACCAAAAAAACACTCGCTTTTGACAGCACAAAAAAGCAACAAACCCAATTTCCCTCATCTTCTACCTACCTACCTATAATCTCACAATCCTCCACCGTCACCTCCACCGCCCTTCTCTGCAATCCAACGGTCTGTTTTTATTCCGATCAATTCATTTTTTCAACATTTCTCGTTAGACCTAATTTGTACGGTCAATTCTGTTCGTTTCTTGATCGAATTCGAATTTGAATTTAAACCCTAGGGTTGCAGAACACCAAAAAGGAGCTCAATTAATTCAAATTCCCGGTGATTTTTCATCTGGGTCGATGGCGGATCTTGAAAATAGGCTCGAATTGTCGGGTAAGCCCAAACCCACCTTGTTCTTCAATCGATCGCTTAGCATGTACCCTACCCCCATGGATGCTCCCAAGAAGCCCCATTTCCATGCTTCGCTCGATCACCACACTAATTCCTTCAAGAAATTCTACAATTCCATCGAGACGGTGCGTTCCGCCAGCAGTTCCTTCAAAGGGAAGGTCAAGAAGCTCTGCAGTTTCTTCGAATCGGAGAAACCTGGGTCGCGAAATCCTGATGAATCGCAATCCCTGATTAATGTCAAGCTAAGACCCTCGAAGTCAATGGCGCCGTCGAAATCCATGGCGCCAGATTTTCGGATTCTGTCGATTCGGTTGCCAGGCACGGATGATCGAATTGTGGTGTATTTCACGAGTTTGCGAGGGATTCGGAGGACATATGAGGATTGTTATGCTGTGAGGATGATATTCAAGGGGTTTGGGGTTTGGGTTGATGAAAGAGATATATCTATGGATTCGGCTTATAGGAAAGAGTTGCAGAGCGTTTTGGGTGAGAAGAATGTGAGTTTGCCGCAAGTATTTATAAGGGGAAAGTATGTGGGAGGTGCTGAGGTGATCAAACAGCTGTTTGAGACTGGGGAATTGGCGAAAATTCTTCAAGGGATTCCTATTCGGAAACCCGGGTTTGTGTGTGAAGGTTGTGGGGATGCGCGGTTCGTGCCCTGCATGAATTGCAGTGGGAGTAGGAAGGTATTTGATGAAGATGAAGGGATGCTCAAGAGGTGCCCTGAGTGCAATGAAAATGGTTTGATTCGGTGTCGTGATTGCAGCTCTTGAATTGCCAAATGCCACGTTGCTGCATACTCTAGACGCCCTGCTGTTGTTCATAAATAAATAACTACTCGAGAATAGTTGATGGTAATGCTTAAAGTTGGGATCCAAATTTCTCTTTGATTTGTGGTTTTTTTGTTGGTTGATTGTGCATCTGTTGGGGACTGATGTTCATTCACTCTTTGAACTGCATTTTGAATAATAGCGTATGTTATCAAGATGCAAAATTGGTATGGGTATGTCTGATTGTAATACACACTAGGGAGAGGTGTTTCTTTCCTCCCCAATGGCAATGTAAATATTTAGTATATTGTATCTCTGCAAAGGGTTGCAAACTGATGAAATGTATTGAGATTGGATTTATTTATGCCTTAACTATCCACTCTTGAATATCTTTGGCTTTCAATGCAGTTTAGTGTACGTTTATATGTAGATCTTTTCTTGATTAGTGGAAGTTTTGATATGATTATGTGGACATAATGGAATTAGGATTTGGCCATCTGTGTGATTAGGATTTGGCCTTTGTGTGATTAGGATTTGGTCTGTGTGTATGGGGTTTCTGTTGTATTTGTAAAATTGTGAACGGATTCACTTGTAGGGAATCAGTGTAGATAATTTTCGCGAGTGATTACTTTCAATATGCTGCTTTGAATTTGATTTCATTCATCTACTGAATACGTGGGAATGGAAACTCTGATTCTTATTTTTCATTGGATTTTTGATCGGTGGGGATCAATATCTGGTGGCACGAAATCAAACTTCTTGTTCGGTAATCAAACAGAGGTTTTTAATATTTGTTGCTTGCAACTAACTGATCTCTGTGAGTATAGAATGTGATCTGGTGCATTCTTGTTCGTTTTCTTCTCTCTTTTCTTTTTCTCTGCAAACTAAATAAGAGCTCTAGTAACAGGGTTGTGTTTTATCCTTTGTTGATAATGAGTTTGATCTTGTGTAATTGTTCTCCTGTTGGATTCATGCTAATTGTCGTCAAAATGGAAAGTTGTTAGTGTTTTTAGTGTTTGGTGTTGTGGATTTCAACATTGTGATTTACTGGAATCTTTTATCATTATTTCGTCTTCTGAAAACAGTGACAGAAAACTTCTAAGCTCTAATGTCTATTTCTGATCTGATGTTGTGTACTGGATACCATTTGGTTCATATTTTATCCTTATTTATCTATTCTCATTACCTGTTTACTTCATTTGGCCATGGTTTTGCATTTGTTTGACTTTCATCCTCTGTTGTAAGCCTCTTGATCCTGATACCTAGTTTTCTATTCTATTTTTGGCTTAGGCCTACATTGCAGTCTTGCACACACTGGATTGCAGTTTTACACACTGCATTGCAGTTTCCATTTAATTACAATTGGCTAAATTGTTTTATCATTGGATATTTGTATGATTTTTGAAGTCAATGGAAATTATACAATTGTGTCATCAATGGATATGTCTTTTTGACTTTGTTTAGTTGCTTGTTTTCATGATGGCTTTGCCTTTTGGTTTTTTTTTTTTTTTTTTGTTAGTGAGGTTGCAACTTGATCAGAAATTGCAATGCAGAAAATGAAAACTGCATTGCAGAAAATGGAAACTTGAGTTTCCGTTTCCGTTTTAGTACTTTCATCATGGTTTTGCATTTTGGTTCCTCACTTATTAATATGTTTATTTTTTGCCAGAAGTTTTTGTTCCCATAACTGCATTGTAGTTTTTGCTTTTTATTGTGGATTTTTTATTTATTTTACTTCTTGGTGCAATTATCCTAAGGTAAGTCTTAAAAGTTAACATATCTTTGGTCTAAAAATGTCTAGATTTTTAGAAATTTTATTGTCGATGGCAGAATTGTGACGCCTTGAAAAAAAGTTGTTAACAAGGCAGATCTTGATTAGCATGTTTATCATCAATGCTGGTCCCGGTTTTAGAATGCTTGAAGGAAAAGAATATTGTCAATATATTAGTCTTCTTGTTTCAGAATGCTTGTAATGTTTCGGTTGGTGTTTTTGGTTTAGTGACTTTTAGTCTCCTTGTACCCAAAAAGAAGAAAAATATATTTTTTCCTTTTTTGGTTACATTGGGAGGAAAGAAACCCCTTGGGGTTTCGAACCTGGGTTTAGAGATAATCTAGGGTTTAGGGATAGTTAGGTTTACCATCCATTACAAGTTAAAATATCCATTACAATTAGGCCATAACCGTAGTCTTTATTGTCCCCTTTTGAGTTTTTACTTTTCCAGAGTTATGACCCATATAAAGAATTTAGCATTTTCACTTTTAATACTTATATTGTGTACATATGTATGTATTTTTCATGTTTAATATCCTTGGTTTTTTACAAAATTTTCAATAATACACATAAAATTCGTGTATTATACATATAATTTTTGCATAATATTGAATAAAAATAATATATTTAAAAACATTTAAATCTA
>CM031918.1:11262298-11362778 GCA_018703695.1 Prunus fruticosa | reverse complement strand
TAAAGTATATATATTGAAACTAGCAAATTAATATCTATAAAGGATAAATGCAAAACGCAAAGCATAAACTAATGCAACTAGAAGGGTATGTTTTTTTTAAAAGTTATAAATGTTTTTTACAATATTATAGTCTTGTGGCTATACTTCTTTTAATTATAATATACTTAAAGATACCAGGCCATACTAATGACTTTTTATTCAAAAAAAGCTATACTGTTCTGACACGTTACTAAGGGGTTTCTAAATATTATAGCCGCGCAACTATACACCTTTTGAAATATAAAATCCTTACAATAGCCGTATGTGATAATTCTGTTTTTAGGATCAATTTTTTTAAATTGTTTTTTGCAATTTTTTTTTATTCTAATAGTTTAGAGCATTATCCATTACTATTAGGCCATTACCGTCTTCATTATCCCCTTTCCTCAAGTTCTCACTTTTTAGAAAGTTATTACACATAAAGGAATTGAGATATTTAGTCATATACTCATTCATACACTAAAAACTATAATAAAACCTGACACTATTTTAATTTCGCTATAAACAAACCAAAACTTGATAGCTGACCCTATTGAATTTAATTTTGATTATTGAATTAAGTTCTATGCCCTATTTAGTGTTTTGGGTAATGTTATAATAGGCTTTGGGTGTGTTTCTGAAAGTCCAGAATCATGTAGGGTTTTTTTTTAAAATTTTTAAATTTATAAATAATTAGGCTCCTATATTGGGTATAATAGTGAATCCTCCTAAGAATTTAGCATTTTCACTTTTTCACTCCGTATATATACAAAGACACATATGGATTTTAAATATATTATATACTTTTCATTTAAAAAATAATAATAATTAAAAGTACCCTCCTAGTTGCATTAGTTTATACTTTATTGATATTCATGGTGGTCTTTCAACATATCTAGTGCTAATATTCCAAGAGAGAGAAGAATTTCCAAAGTAATTTTAAGTGTTTAATTTTTTCTTCTTATTTTTTCCTGGGTATGTTGATTTTCATCTAGCTCATCTTGAGTGAAACTTGTTTGAGGAACATCAATCAATATTATTCTGAGAATTTAATTAAACAACAAAATAGAAATATTTATAGAAAAAAAGGGGACCGTTGAGCGATTAGGTGCCGATGTGTTAAAAAATGTCCAAAAACGGTATAGCCAAGTGGCTATGAAATTTTTCTAATTGAAAAAATACCAGTAAAGCCCAGCGCTAAACTATTTTGAAAAATCTCAACACTCGCTTATAATCGATTTATAGAAAAAAGGAAGACCCTGCGGGGGCTTGCTCCCTGTCAACTATTAACTTTAAAACAGGTATAATAGTGCGTCTATACTATTTTTGTAAAAAAAACTCTGCAGTGAAAGCTGTGCAGCAATATGATTTATAAGGAAAAAGTTATCTGCCTTGTACTTGGTTTCACTCGTCTAAATAAGATAATAGCCTGTGTGACTATACCTTTAATTGTTTCAGGATTTGTGTCTTTTGGTGGTTTTTTTTTGTGGACTCTATTTGAATGCGTTCATTAGGAGCCAGTGCAAGAAACATAAACTCTGTGTAGAGATGATGATGCTTTTTCTTGTTTCTACAAACTGGAACTCCAATATATGGTTTATTATGTGTTTGTACTTTCTTATGTCAAGCTACCAGCATTACTCACCGGTTCAAGTGCCAGTGGAGGTGGATGTTTCTTTATTCTGATATTTTAATGGAATTCTGCTTCATGATCTACCTGATGCATCTTATGGAGGCTATTTGCTTTTTTCTTCTCAGAATTGTATTATTCTTATTTATGAATGCTATTCTTAGTTTGAGAGATTGGAATCTTTAGGTTAATGGTGAAGCGGGATGTTCTCTTCTGAGTCAAGTAATGTATGTCTTCCCCTTTTCTAAAGTTAAGGATGGATTGAGGGTCATAACATGCAACCTCATCTCTAGTGCAGTCTCCCTCCTATATCTTTCCAGACTTATGATCTTTTTCTACATATATTACTTTTTGCAGGCCCTTTCTTTCTTTGTGTTTTCTTCATCCTTTTCTTCGGCAATTTTACCCAAAAGGTTTGAACTTTGAATTCCATGTCTTTTTTTCTTTTTCTAAATGTACTTATGATGTTCTCAGCTGTTTGGCATTTTTCATTATAATTGTCCATTAATTTCTTGCATACTGAAAGAGTTTCTTCCTTTCCTCGCACAGAAGAACCTGTTGATCAATGCCTAATTTCTTTTCCCACTTGTTATATTAATTTCACCTTAATAGAAGATAGATTAATATGAAAGAGAAATGGAAAAGCCGACCTGCAAATTTACGAGAAAGACGGGTGAATTTCATGAAGCTTTCTCAAAACATTATTCATTCAAAATCTCCTGATGGACTACGTAACTCAGGATCAGACTAGCCATGTTCATAGAAATGTTGGTCGCTGGTTTTAGATTTTGAATTATATACTTGTTATCTGCTCAAGCTCTGACCTGTTTTCAAGCTATTATTTCTGCAAAATTTTGTCTCTCTTTTGCCTAGAATTATAGAAGTCCTTTCATGTTTAAAGCAGGAAAACAACTTACTGCTTTTTACTTTCTTACATTATCAATGGCTGATAAAACTCGTGAAAATCTTATAGCTTGCAGGCCGTGGTGGTACAAGAGGAGCAACAAAATTATATTCGGAGAGTCTGAATAAAGATTTTATTGATGTTCTCTTCAGTTTTCTTGACAATACTAACGGGAGCAATTGTTGGCGTGACACTAAACATTCAGTATCACGTTGCATGAATAATTTGTCTGCCAGTGTTTGGGGACTTTTCCAGACTGAAGCATGTAAAGAGATGTTTCTATGTCCTCACAATGGGGCTGAATTTTATTGTGAAAACCTAAACCTAAAAATTGACAATGACGAGCCGACAAGGTACTTTCTGTGTGATAGTTTGCAATGCAACTTCGAAAATAAGTTGCAAAGGTGTTCTGTGTCAATGTGGAAGATGCATGAATGCTAAGTGCCCACTTTCAGTTTCATCCTCTGCTGAGCAAGATGGGGGCATCTTTGTAAAAAGAATCAGCTAGGTTCAGGTAGTGTTGATTTACGTGTGATGTCCCCGTTATCGGTGGCAAGAAATTGCCGCGTTTACAAAGCTTGGAGCCATGAATGAGAATAGCACTACTGAACAAAGGACTTTGAATATAGGAGCTCATGAGGTAATTGAATGCTGTTTGCCAATTGTTTTATTTTTCTTTCAATACAATTGTAGTGTTTGTGGTTTTTGACCTCATGGTCTATTTTCCAGGTTTTGAACTTGCTTCTGCTCTCATTAGTATCAAAGAAACCTCTGTCTGAAACTCTGCTGAAACTTGATCCTGTACCAATTCCAAATCCAAATTTGAGCCTTGATCAACTAATATTGACAAGTATTGAATCTCTACTACTTGGAGACATAATGAATGAGGAGGAAGAAGAAAAGATTGTTGTTAAGCTGACAGTTAGCGTCTCAAAGGATATTGTTTGTTATCCCGAAGCAGAGGAGGATTTTGCTAATTTGCTCCTCAGTTTTTTGACTGTTCCACTTGGTTTCATAGTAAAGCATATGAGGGATGCCTCTTTCAAAGGGTGCATTGATCAGTTGCACAAATGTGTCAAAGATCTTGATGAGCAGCACTTGAAGTCAAATTACCATAGGGAAATTCTATTGAGTCCTTAGATTTATCCTGGTTTTGACTTTTTGGGTGGTTGTGGGTCTAATATATGACTCTTGTAAATTGCAACTAGCTGGTAAGTTGATTTGTAGTATACAATTTGTTATATGTAAATGGTATGACAGTTGTTAACTTCAGGGTAGTGGTATGAACAACTCTTATCCTGTTCATACCTGCAACTGAGTTGATTTATATGACGTAGTATTGACAATGTACTTCTATCGTACATATTAAAAGATGGGGGCCTAGGGGCACCAGCCCGCCTGCTATAGCTCTGCCCTATTGTGTGGTGTACAATCCAATACACATAAGACATATGAAAATATTTCATAAAAATAAAATATTTTATTTTTATATGTCCGATTTGTATTTTATGATACACCATTTTCATATATATGCTTTTCTTTTTTTAATATAAGTTCAAAAAATCCGTAGGTAGTAGGTGGGCGGCAGGCATGGGCCTAGAGCCTAGAGGAGTAATCGGGGCCTAGGCACCTTTTTTTAAATAATTATTTTGTATTATAAATTATAAATTTATACCATAATCAAGCAAAATAATAAGATATATAAAAGAAAACTTTAATATTTTCCAACCTTGATATTATATGACGTTTATTTTTGTATTTTCAGTAACCTTGATATTTTAAAAAAACTGCAAAAAAAATAAAAATAGGCCCATTTTAATACAATGTTTAAGGCCATTTTACAAAACCCAATCCGTTAGTTATATTAAAAATTAGGTCAGGTATCTCTTCTTCCCAAGCGTCGCCTTCTCCTTCCTCTCTCTATTTCGATTTCATCTCTCTGTCTCTCCGTCTTTCTTCCTAACAAGCAGCGGCTCCTGCGCTTCAACCGACCCTCGTCCGCTCCTCAACGGCAAAACGCCCACCCAGACCCGTCTAGACCCGCCTAGACCCACCTAGGCCGCCTAGGCGGGCGCCCAGGCTCCGCCTAACTCCCTGGCGCCTACCCCTAATGATTAGGGTGAAATGACGGTGCCGCCTAACTCCCTGCGCGCTTCAACCACCCTTCGTCCGCCTAAACCCGCCTAGACCCGCCTAGGCGGGCACCCAGGCGCCGCCTAACTCCCATCATTCACAACCCTTGGGAATTGGTTGCATGGACAACATATATGGAAGTGTGGAGAGTTTTGACTCACAGCTTTTCCGAACTGAAGAATGTAAGAGCCATGCTGTTACGTCCCCGCAATAGGACAGAATATCTCTTGGACAACCTCAAACTGAAATTTGAAGATTGCGAACCCACGCGGTACTTTACGTGTTCTAATACACATTGCAGAAATTTTCGGAGCAGTCTTGTTTTTAGTTATTACCAAACGGTTCCTTGTCAACGTTGTAAGCGTCTAATGGACATGGAGACCACCCTTCCAGTGTCTGGTGCTGAATATGGTGAGGTCTTTGTAAAAGGTCCAGCCAGATTTATAATTAGTGATGATTTACAAGTGAGGCCCCCATTTACTTCTACAAGCTCTTCTTTAGTTAAGAACCTCGGATTCACGGGATGGAATAGTATTGAGGATGTTGACAGTCAATGTAGGAGTTGATGATGTAAATGATCTGTTATACCAACAAAGTTAATTTTCTAGTAAGAAATGAAATGCTAGTTTCTGATGATCTTTTCACTTTCTTCAGGTTTTGAAGTTGCTTACGTGCTCATTAGTATCAAAGATGCCTTCGACTGAAACTCTGCTGAAGCATGATCCCCTCCCAGAATTGAGCAATGAAAATGTTGATCAAGAAATATATGTTGAATCTCGAATGTTCAGGAGACGTCACAAATGAGGAAGAAGAAAAGATTTCTATTAAGCTCATAGTTAGCAAATCTAGGAAGATGGTTTGTTATGCAGAAGCAGGGGAGGAGTTTGTTAATTTACTCTTCAGTTCCTTGACTCTTCCACTCGGGTTTATTGTGAAACAGATGCAGGATAACTCTATGAAAGGATGCATTGGTCAGTTGTACAAAAGTGTCCAGGATCTTGATGAGCAATGCTTGAAGTCAAATAACCATAAGAAAATGCTAGTGAGTCCCAAGCTTCTCCCTGGATTTGGCTATAAGAAAGAACCATCCTTTGGGAATAGAGGAAGCCTCGTATCGGCTGGCTGTTGATACCAGCCTTATCCACTCTAATAAACAAGTGAAATCAGTTGAATTCATAGACCCCAAATCCCACTGTAACAAAGATGATAACGCTCATGGATTTTTGAAAGGACCGGCAATGTTCATGATAACCGACAGTCTCAACGTAAGTCCGATCTCTACAATTCTTGGCCTGTCAATTTTATGTGAATTGAACGTACCTGTCACTGACATTGAGGTACAAGTTGCTCAAGTGGGCAAGAAGGAGGTGAGTTTATATATATATATATATATATATATATCATTTATGTTTATCATTTGTAATTTACCTTAAACTACTCTGGTTGAATCCTTAGCTGTGAGTTTCTATTTTGTTTGAAATTTTAGGCAGTTGGTTTATGATGAATATTCAATAAAGTGTTGCTGCTTGACCACGGTTGTTATTCAACATGGTTAAAGCCCAAGTAGCTAGCAGGTGTTGAAAGTGGTTGATCTATTTGTGACAGTTATATAATCTCTTTCATATGTTGATCAATCTTGTTTCTTACCGCAGGCACTCCATCTTTTGGTGGCTTCTTTTGTTTGACTCTGCTCTAACCAGTGTTTTCCTTAGGAAGCCAACTCGAGGATTTGGATGCCTTAGTTTTCTAATATAAGAAGAGGATGTATTTTGTGTTGCAGATTAATTAATTTTCTACTTTATGTATTGTTCTCCGCACTATTGTATGTTTTGTGTTATACAACTTGAAACGCTTATGATTGTTGGATTGCTGTGAGATATTGCTTTGTATCTGTGTGCCCGTCTTGGTTTCATCTTGCTTCGTATCTAACTATGTTACTGGGGAAAAAGATACCATTAAAATTCTGGCAATCAGGAGGTACAAACAATGATTAGTTCCTCAATTGAAATCCAGCTTCTAAACTCAATATATATGATTCTAGCCCATTTTTACAAAAAGGTTATCGGAGTCTAGGATTCGCCCTTCTTAGTATCTTACCATCGCCTCATCTGCCGCCAATGTTGAGGCTGAAGCAGCCCTTCTTGGCTGTCGTCTGGCTATACTGAGAGAAACCTCCACCATCTTCAGATCGACTAAGATTCGAGCGTTTTGGTCCTATGCATTCAAGAGAACTTTCACAACAGTATGTGGGAATTATTCCCAACTCTTATAGAATCAAGGAAGTATGCAGAGCCTTTAGTTCTGTGTTTGTACTTTTTCTTAGGTCAGTGCTAGGGATATTACTCACCTGTTCAATTGCTAGTGGAGGTGGAAGTTTCTTTATCCTGAAATTTTAATGAAATTTTGCTACACGGTTGATCTGATGCATCTTATGTAGGCTCTTTGCTTTCTTCTTGGAATTGTATTATTCTTATTTATGATTCGATCAACCTCATCGCTTGTTGTAGTAGTCTCAGTTAGCAATTAAATGCTACAATCTTTTTAGAAAACTAAGTGGAGGCCTATCCAATTTATTTGTTAAAAAAAAAAAAACTGAGTATCGCCGTGCGGCCATACTATTTTGAAACATACCCGAGAGTATAGCCGCGCGGTTATACTATTTAGTAAAAAAAGTCAGGAAGAGTATAGCCGCGCGGCTCTACCCTTTCTTGAAAATATATTATTTTTATTCAATAGTATGTGAAAATTATGTATTTAACATGTGAATTTTGTGTGTATTCTTGAAAATTTTGTAAAAGACATGTTTATTAAACATAAAAATACATACATATATGTGTACAATACAAGTATTGTATGTTTGCTTTTTTTTAAATCATGTATTTTACCTAGTCTATAAGACATCTACATAAAACAAATGTATTATTGAAAAATACATACGTACATGTATAAGACGAGTATTAAACGTGAAAATGCTAAATTCTTTATATGGGTAATTGCTATGGCAAAGTAAAAAAATTAAAGAAAAATTAGGTATTAGACATAACAATCTTTACTAATTAGGATTTGAGATATAGAGTATTTTTGTTTGGGTTTTAGTACCTATGAATCAAATTTTATTTTCGATATGCCCAAAGAGGAGGCCCAACAAATGTGGCCTTATCTAAATTATAAAGGTAAAATACAATTTTACCCTTTTGTTTAAAACTAGATTTCAACCCCTCTCTCACTCCTCTTCCTTATTCACTCCATTGACGACGACGCCCTCTCTCTCATCTTCCTTCTTCGATCCATCGACGACGCGACGATGCCCTCTCTCTCTGCTCTTCCTTCTTCTCTCAATCAACTACGACGACGCCCGCCCTCTCTCCTCTTCCTTATTTGCTCCATTGACGAAGACACCCTCTCTCTCATCTTCCTTCTTCTCACACGAAGCCCTGTTTTTCATCTGGTGAGGTATGTGCTTTCTAGATTAGACTCTTATTTCAATTTTTTTAGTTATGTTTTCGTTTGAGAAGTTGATTTTGAAGTATTTGATGTAGATTTTGTTCTCATTTTTCCTTTTGTGATAAGATTTGAGTTTGGAGGTGCTTTTTTTGTTAGTGATTAACAATAGTTTTGTTATCTGGGCTAACTATGATTTCATTTTATTTGGATAATCAGCTATACTTATAATTTTGTAGTCTGCAAATTCGTTATTAGATCGACATGGAGGTTTTGTGAAAGAGCTTGATAATAAGAAAGAAACAAAAATTGATTTGGGTTTGGTGGAGTGTAAATGAAGCAACACTATGTCGTATGTTCTATATATTTTGTTTTAGTTTCCTTACTTTGATAAATTTTGCTCAGTTTGGCACCCAATCAATTTCACTATGGAAGAAACCAAACAAACAAGAACATGGATTGAAAGAGGATTTGGATGAATGAATGGTATTGACATCACCAGATTTTTGTGTTTTTTCTACGAATTTATTAAATTTTATTTTGTAGTGGTTATGGTAGTGTCTTAATGTTCCGTATAAGTTTTGTTATAAAATAATAACTGCACTGTAGTTTTTGCTTTTTATTGTGGATTGTTTTTTTTTTTTTTTTAAACTTTTGGTGCAATTATCCTAAGGTAATTCTTAAAAGTTAACATATCTTTGGTCTAAAATGTCTGGATTTTTAGAAATTTTATTGTCGATGGCAGAATTGTGACGCCATGAAAAAATGTTGTTAACAAGGCAGACCTTGATTAGCATGTTTATCATCAATGCTGGTGCCGATTTCAGAATGCTTGAAGGAAAATAATTTTGTCAATATATTAGTCTTCTTGTTTCAGTGCAGTGAAGGTCTTTGCAATAAATTCAGTCTATGTAATGTTTCAGTTGGTGTTTTTGGTTTAGTGACTTTTAGTCTCCTCGTACCCAAAAAAAAAAAAAATGTATTTTTTCCTTTTAAGTTTATGGTTGCTTATGTTAGAGATGGTTTAGTGAATTTCTAGGCATGTGTTGCATTGTCTATCGATGAGCATTATCCATTACAATTAGGCCATTACGTAGTCTTTATTGTCCCCTTTTGAGTTTTTACTTTTCCAGGGTTATGACACATATAAAGAATTTAGCATTTTCACTTTTAATACTTGTATTGTGCATGTATGTATGTGTTTTTCATGTTTAATACACTTAGTTTTCTTCAATAATACACATAAAATTCATGTATTATACATATAATTTTCGCATAATATTGAATAAAAATAATATATTTAAAAATATTTAAATCTATAAAGTATATATATTGAAACTAGCAAATTAATATCTACAAAGTATAAACTAATGCAACTAGAAGGGTCCTTTTAAAAAAAATGTTTTTTTAATAAATAATATAGCCGTGAGGTATAATCCTTTTAATTCTAATATACTTTAAAGAGTATAGCCGGCGACTATACTATGGTTTTCATTTAAAAAGCTATACTACTTTTGACACGTCGCCACTCCGCGTAGGCGGGTCCTCTATTTTTATTTATTTATAAATATTATAGCCGCAGAGCTTTACACCTTTTAAAAATAATATACTTACAGAATATAGCTGGATGGCTATATGGTTTTTACACGAATTTGAACCACTTCCTCGGTGCTCTTTTTTGTAATTCTTTTTTTATTTATTTTTATATAGTATAGCCCTGCGGCTCCCCATGGCTATACTCTTTAAACAAATACTGTGATCTTTTTTAAAAATTGTTTTCCCCCGATTTTTGTTTATTGATAGTTTAGAGTATTACCCATTACTATTAGGCCATTACCCGAGTCTATCCTTTTGAGTCTTTACTTTTTCAGAGTTATTACCCTATAAAGAATTTAGCATTTTCACTTTTAATACTCGTATTGTACACGTATGTATGTATTTTAAATATATTATATACCTTTTATTTAAAAAATAATAATAAAAAAAGTACTCTTCTAGTTGCATTAGTTTATACGTTATTACTATTAATTGACTAGTTTCAACATATCCAGTGCATATATTGAAGAGAGAAAATTTTAAGAGTAAATCAATTTGAGAGTTCAATTTTTTCTTCTTTTTTGATGGGTATGTTTGATTTTGATCTAGCTCATTCTCTCGAGTGAAACTTGTTTGAGGAACATCAATCAATATTATTGTAATAATTTAATTAAACAACAAAAAGAATATTTATAGAAAAAAAGGGGACCCGCCTAGCGTCTAGGCGCCTGTCTAGCGATTAGGTGCCCACCTGTTTAAAAATGTCCAAAAACGGTATAGCCAAGTGGCTATGCAATTTTTTAATAAAAAAAATACCGTAGTAAAGCCGCACGGCTACACTATTTTGAAAAAAATCCGAGAGCGCAGCTATACGATTTATAGAAAAAAAGGAACCCACCTAGCGAGTGGGCGACCACGTGTCAAAGAGGTATAGCGGCGCGGCTATACTATTTTTGTAAAAAAAAAAAACTCCGTAGTAAAGTCGCGAGGCTATATGATTTATAAGGTAAAAAAAGACCCTGTCAGCGCCTGGGCTCTCACTTGTCAAAACAAGTATAGCCGCGCGAACATACCTTTAATTGTTTCAGGGTTTGTGTCTTTTGGTGGTTTCTTTTCTTGGCGACTCTACTCTATGGGATGCTTCTCGTGTTTCTACAAACTTGGAACTCCAGTACATGGTTTATTATGTGTTTGTACTTTCTTATGTCAGTGCTCCAGATATTCCTGTCACGAGATATCCTAGCCCATTAGGATATTTCCTTCTTATTCTATTAAGATTTTATTTATTTCATTTTGTATAGATATTATGTAATTAGGATTCCACTTATTTTCCTAGTTTAACCCTACTAGGGTTTGTAACCTTGTATTATAAATACCTCCTTTTGGAGAATGGAATACATCAGAAAATATTCTACCATATTATTTGACTTGGCATTAGAAGCTAACTTTCTGGTGACCTGTGTGTGTTGTGCCCACCCGTGTTCTCCTGTGTGCCCTAATTTCTTTAGGGTTCTTGTGCCTGTGCCTTTGCCGTGTTCCGGTTTGTGCTCTGTCGTGTTCGTGCCTCTACTATGTGCCTCTTCCTGTCTTCATACATCTGCCGGATTTGTGTTCTGTGCTGTGTTCTGTTGTATACTCTGTGTGATTTGTTGGGTTTCTGCTACAATCATGGGTGATAATTCCATTGTTGGGTGCTGCCTCCGCTTCTGCAAATTTGCGTGTTTTTTGACTCTATTCTAGGTCCTGGCTCCAATACTTGGATAATTGACATTGGTGCTTCTGATCATATGACTTATGATGCTAAATTTTTTGATGAGTTGTCTAGTAACACCCGTAACCCATACATAACTAGTGCTAATGGCTTGCCCTCTCCAATTCCTCGCGAGGGCTCCATTTTCTCTCACCCCAACTCTGTCCTTGTCTCATGCGTTATTAGTTCCCAATATCCATTGTAACTTGTTATCTCGTTGGTCGCTTACTTGATACACTTAATGCTTCTGCTACTTCTATCCTACCCATTGTTCTTTTCAGGATCTCAGGACTCACGAGATGATTGGGCATGGTAAACGGATAGGGGTTATATTATTTGACATTGCCTTATGCACCAGTTCGTGATCGTGTAATTAATCCTGTTCAAAGTTGCAAGTGTCAAAGACAAACAGCAAATTTGGTTATGGCATCGTCGCTGGGGACAGCCGTCATTTGGCTACCTTAAGTGTCCGTTTCCATCTTTATTCCGCTCATGTGATGAGTCCAGTTTTAAGTGTGAGACATGTATTTTGGCCAAGAGCCATCGCACTGTGTTTCCTTTAAGTGACAGGTAAAGCGCAAAGCCTTTTGATTTAGTGCATTCTGATGTGTGGGGTCTGGCTCGCGTTACTTCGAACGGATTTCGTTGGTTCGTCACATTTATTGATGATTGTACCCGACTTACTTGGGTTTTCTTGCTGAAAAATAAACATGATGTTGTTTCCATCCTTCCAGAGTTTTGTACTATGGTGTCTACTGAGTTCATGCTCGGGTCAAAGTATTACGGACAGACAACGGAGGTGAATATGTGAATAATACTTGGCGTCTTTCTTCCGTGCTCAAGGTATTATTCACCAAACGACAACCCATTTTACTCCTCAACAAAATGGTGTGTCTGAAAGAAAGAACCGACACTTGCTTGAAGTTGCCCGCTCACTCATGTTGGATATGTGTTCCCCCATCACCTTGGGGGCATGCTGTTCTGCCTCCTGCCTATTTGATTAATCGTACTCCTAGCCGGGTTCTTGATTTCAAGACTCCGCATGATGTGTTTGGTGACCATGTTTCCCCTGTCTCCGTTTTCCAATTTGCCCCTAAAGTTTTTGGGTGTGTTGCTTATGTTCCTGTCTACTCTCATCAACGGAGTAAACTTGATCCTTGTGCTCTGCGATGTGTCTTTATTGGTTATTCTTCTACTCAGAAGGGTTATAAGTGTTATCATCCACCTACCCATAAGGTGCATGTTACTTTGGATGTGACTTTCCATGAAGAAGTGTCTTATTATGTATCTCCCTCCTCTCCAATTTAGGGGGAGAGGGGAGTGAATTGAAGAGCTTGGAGTGAAAAATGTGGAAGCGTTGGACCTGAAGAAGGAATTTCTGAAGAACAAGAAGAAGGAATTTTTGAAAACGGGAAGCGACCGGGTCGCATGGAGGAAACGACCGGTCGTGAATGAACCTCCTGGATACGATCGGTTGCATAGAAGTGAACGAGGTCGCTGAGCGAATTTGCCTGAAAACGACGGGTCGCACATAGGAAACGACCGGTCGCCTGCCTGACGAGTGACGACAATGACGATACAAGTGAAGCGACCGGTCGCAGGAATGTCACGATCGTCGCCAAGTGATATTTTGGAATTTTTCGAGCCTCTCTCAGAAGGACATAATAGTGATACTAGCGACTCTCGTCCAGATAAAATTGATACAAGACCCCCTCCGCCCCCCTCCCCGCCCCCAATCAACTAGTGATAATGAGGTACTTTCTAGTGATGTGCCTACTTATTCATTGCCCCCACGCACTCCCGTGGGAAACCTAAAGTACAATATTCTCTTGATATACATGCCAAGTCCAAATATCCCATTAACCATTATATGTCAACTCATCATTTATCTAAGTCATATGCATCATATTTGTGTCAATTATCTAGTGTATGTGTGCCAACTAAGTTGCAGGATGCTCTATCTGACCAAACTGGGTAGATGCAATGCATATTGAGATGGAAGCCTTGAACAAGAATGCTACTTGGGAGTTAGTTCCTTTGCCAAAAGGGAAAAAGGTAGTTGGGTGCAGATGAGTGTTTACTTTGAAGCATAAGGCTGATGGTTTATTGACCGTTACAAGGCAAGATTGGTAGCAAAAGGGTATACTCAGACCTATGGAGTGGATTACACGGAGACTTTCGCTCCAGTAGCCAAGCTAAACACTGTACGCGTACTCTTGTCCTTAGCTGCTAATCATGATTGGCCGCTGTTACAATTTGATGTCAAGAATGCATTCCTCCATGGTGACCTCAAAGAAGAAATATACATGGGTCCTCGCCGGGTATCCTTGTAACCTCTAAGGAGGGTATGGTGTGTAAGTTACAGAAATCATTATATGGACTAAAGCGGTCTCCAAGAGCTTGGTTCGGGGAGGTTTGCTGCAGCTATGAGGAAGCCTGGGTATGTACAAAGTAACTCAGATCATACTTTGTTTTGAAACGTCGGAGAGGTAAATTGACAGCTTTAATAATTTATGTTGATGATATGATTGTAACTGGAGATGATTAGGTGGAAATCAAGAGTCTTCAAGAAATATCTTGCGTCTGAATTTGAGATGAAATCATTAGGTGACTTGAAATACTTTCTTTGGGATTGAAGTTGCCAGATCTAAGCATGGTATTTTTTTGTCCCAAAGAAAGTATGTTTTGGATTTGCTTGCAGAAACTGGAATGTTGGATTGTAAACCCACTGATACTCCTAGTGAACAGAATCACAAGTTGGGGTTGTATCCTGATCAAGCTCCTCCTGATAAGGAGCGCTATCAACGGCTTGTGGGAAAATTAATTTATTTGGCTCATACACGTCCTGATATTGCATATGCAGTGAGTGTAGTGAGTCAGTTTATGCACTCACCTAGTGAAGATCATATGGGTGCCGTGACACGTATTTTGAGATACCTCAAAGGGACTCCTGGCAAGGGGTTAATGTTTTCCAAGTATGGTCATACAGATGTGGAAGGGTACACAAATGCTGATTGGGCTGGTTCAGACTCGAGATAGGCGCTCGACATCTGGGTATTTTATGTTTGTTGGTGGCAATCTTGTTACATGGAGGAGCAAGAAACAAAAGGTGGTGTCTCGGTCTATGTCAGGCCGAGTATTAGGGGAATGGCCCATGGTGTATCTGAGTTACTATGGTTGAGGAGATTGTTGAGAGACCTTGGTTTTGGGCCTAAGAAACCCATGGATTTATATTGTGACGATACGGCTGCGATTGCAACTGCTCATAACCCTTACAACATGATCGTATTATTCTTATTTATGAATGCTATTCTTAGTTTAAGAGATTGGAATCTTCAGGTTACAGTGAAACGGGATGTTTCTTTTAATTTCCTACACAGAAGAACCTGTCTCGATCAATGCCTAATTTTCTATTCCCACTAGTTATATTAATTTCACTTTAATTAGAAGATAGATTAATATAAAACAGAAATGGAAAAGCTTACCTGCAAATTTCCTAGAAAGACTGGTGAATTTCATGAGGCTTTCCCAAAACGTTATTCATTCAAAATCTCCTCATGGACTACGTAACTAGGATTTAGACTAGCCATGTTGATAAAAATGTTGGTCACTGGTTTTATATTTGAATTATGTACTTGTTATTTGCTCAAGCTCTGATCTGTTTTTCAAGCTATTAATTCTACAAAATTTTGTCTCTCTTTCGCCATACTTGAATTATATTTTGAAGTCCTTTCATGTTTAAGCAGGAAAACAACTTACCGCTTTTTACTTTCTTACATTATAAATGGCTGATAAAACCTGAAGAATATTATAAGCTTGCAGGCCGTGGTGGACAAGAGGAGCAACAAAATTATCTTCGTAGAGTCTGATGAAGATTTTATTGATGTTCTCTTGAGTTTCTTGATAATACCATGGGAACAATTGTCAGGCGTGACACTAAACATTCAGTATCACGTTGCATGAATAATTTGTTTGCCGTGTTTGGGGACTTTTCCAGAGCTGAAGCATGTAAAGAGATGTTGCTATTGTTGAGATTTCAATAGCAGAGGTTTTCTTGGGAAAGAAGACTATGAAATAGTTGCAGAGAATGAGAGGGACGTTGTGGGAGAGAGAGAGTCTGTTCCTGAGCATTGAACATAGCAATGCACACACACACACACGTTGATTTCATTCCAACGGAAATATACCATTTACAAGAAATGAAAACAAATCTAGCCTTACAATTGTGTCAGCAATATGAGCTGTACACTTGGCATAAAACTAGGACATATAAGTCCTACAATGTGTGATGGCATCTAAGCCTTACACCTGTCTAGCTAAGGATTAAACTAGGGAATAATTTACATTTCAACATTCCCTTCTAAATTGTTAACTGGTTTAACTCCTAGCAGTCCTCTCAAATAGTTGAACGAATCCTTAGGCAGAGCTTTTGTGAAGATATCAGCCACTTGCTCTTTAGATTTTCAGTATCTCAAATCCACTACACCTTCTTGTAAAGCATCTCGGATGAAGTGATATATGTGATTGATATGCTTGGTCTTTTGAAGGAAAACAGGATTTCCTGGTTATTGTAATGGCAGAGGTGTTATCTACCATCAATGGAGTTGCTTATGTCCGCAATTCTCCAAAATCCTTAAGCACAAATCTCGACCATATAGCTTGAGTAGTTGCTTCACTTGCACTAACATACTTAGCTTTAGCTGTGGAGAGAGCGTCACTATGTTGCTTGACTGATGCCCAAGAAAACACACCACTTCCAAACGCATAACCTGAGGTACTCTTCATGTCATCTTGACTTCCACTCCAGTCATTGTCACAATATCCTATTAGTATAGCCTCATTGCCTTTCTGATATTCAATACCATAGTCTATTGTCCCTTGTATGTACCTCAAAACCCTTTTTGTTGTCCCGTAGTGCTTTTTGGTAGGACAATGCATAAACCTTGCCAAAAGACTAGCTGGAGACATTATGTCTAGCCTTGTAGCAGTTAGGTACAATAGACTCCCCACAATTTATCTGTATTGATTCTCATATGCAGGTTCACTACCGTCATCTTTGCATAACTTCTCACTTGTCACTAAAGGAATACTAACAGGCTTGCATTAGTGTAACCCAAACTTATTCAATAAAGTCAATGCATATTTCTTTTGACTAATGAAGATGCTATGTTCAGTTTGAATCACAGTCATTCCAAGAAAATGATATAGAAGTCCAGATCAGTCATTTCATACCTTCTCATCATTTCTGATTTGAATTCAGCAATAAGCTCCTCACTGCTTCCTGTATACACTATGTCATCAACCTAAATTGAGACAATTAGTGTTCCTGAATCCTCCTTGGTCTTGCAATACAATGTTGCCTCACTTGTGCTTCTGACATACCCACAACTGATGAGATAAGCATTGATTTCTTCATACCAGGCCCTTGGTGCCTATTTCAAACCATACAAGGCTTTCTTCAATTTGTTTACCTTATCCTCATAGTGTTTAACCACAAAACCATCAGGCTGATCCACATATACTTTCTCCTTAAGCACACCATTTAGAAAGGCAGATTTGACATCTAATTGATATGGCTTCCAACCCTTTTGAGCTGCCAAAGCTATGAGAGTCCTGATAGTGTCTCATCTAGCCACAGGAGAAAATATCTCATTGAAATCGATTCCAGGCTTTTGTGCATAGCCCTTGACCACCAACCTAGCTTTGTGCTTCTGAATTGAACCATCAAGATTCAATTTGGTTTTATACACCCATTTAATACCAATTACAGGTTTTTCACTAGGTTTATCAACTAGTTCCCAAGTCTCATTCTTCTTAATTATTTCCATCTCTGCTTCCATTGCTTGTTGCCAAGCTTTGTCCCTTGAGGCTTCTTCAAAATTTTCTGGCTCAATGATGCTCATATTGCATCGAGCATAAATCTCAGTTATATCTTTGAGCTTCACAGGAGTAGAACTTGGTGATTCACTTTGTGAGCAAGCATTAGTAGAGCCTGAAATTTTCTCAATTGCTCTAGAGTCATTTCCAATCTGAGTTCCTGGTGTAGATGAAGTTGTAACTTCATATTCTTCTTCAGTAGCACTAGGATGCTCTTCAAAACCCATGGGAACTGTGACATGTTCCACATTCTGCTTCTCCCAATTCCAGAAAGATCCTTCATCAAAAATCACACTTCTAGAAACTGCAATTTTATTAGTATGCAGATTATACACTCTATAACCTTTCTCACATTTGCCATAGCCAATAAAAATGCATTTGATAGCCGAATCCTCTAGTTTTGATCTCAACTGACTAGGCACATGACAAAAGCATATAGAGCCAAATATCTTCAAATGTTTGACTCCTAGCTTCCTTCCACTAAAAGCTTCAAATGGGGTTGAATTATGCAAAGCTTTTGTGGGACACCTGTTTTGAATGTAGACATCAATATTCACTACCTCTCCCCAGAATTTAAATGGAAGCCTCTTCTCATTCATCATTGCCTTACTCATTTCAACAATGGTCTTGTTTTTCCTCTCAGCAACCCCATTTTGCTGAGGTGAGTAAGCCACAGTGAGTTGCCTTTCCATGCCTACATCTTCACAGAACTTCAAAAATTCAAGTGAGGTATACTCTCCTCCTCTATCACTTCTAAGCATTTTGATATTGTTGCCACTTTGTAGCTCCACCATAGCCTTAAATTTTTTGAAAATACTGAACACTTTAGACTTGTCCTGGATGAAATACACCTAACACATTCTAGTGCAATCATCAATAAAAGTCAAGAAGTATCCTGTTTCCACAAATAGTTGTGGTCCACAAACATTGAGTGGATGAGTTCCAATGGCTCACTTGCTCTCCAAGTTTTCTCTTTACCAAATGATTCTCTATGTGCTTTCCCCATTGCACATGTAACATCCCACATCAACCAACGGAGAGGGGGTGATGTGCCTTATATGTACATGCCTGCCTCCATCTAGCACGAGGCCTTTTGAGAGCTCACTAGCTTAGGAGTCATGGGAACTCCGAAGTTAAGCAAGTTGGGGCCAGAGCAATCCTAGGATGGGTGACCCACCGGGAAGTTGCTCGTGAGCTCCTAGAAACAAAACCGTGAGGGCGAGGGGGGGCCAAAGCGGACAATATTGTGCTACGGCGGAGCCGATCTCGGGATGTGACAGGCACAACCTTAGCAAATTCCCTCTGCATTCCAGCTTCTGGCAGTCCATAAACCATTTCCTTTTGTTGTAACAATTTCAAGCTCTCCAGATTGAGATGACCAAACCTCCTAAGCCAACACCAAATAGTATCTACAACAGTTGCCTTCATAGCCACATAATTCACATATTTCAGAGAGAGTGGAAAACATCTATTCCCTGTCATTGGAACTTTAGCAACCAAGTGTTCCATTGAGCTGTCATCAAATACCTCCACCATTGAGTTTCCCAAAATCAAGGAATATCCATGTTCCACCATCTGACCAACATCGAGCAGATTTTCATCCACCCCTGGTACAAGCATGACTTCCTTAATGTATCTAGGCCTAAATTCAATGTCAATCACTAAGGTACCTTTACCAAGTGGCCTGCACCAAATCTCCTGTGCCCATTTTTACCTTTGCAATGACATTTGTATCAACATTGATTAGAAGGGATTCATGTGAGGTCATGTGATTGCTACAAGCACTATCCAAATACCACACATCATTATTTTTCACCAGAAGCAGAATGACATGCATAAAACATTGTACCTTCTTCCTCCTTATGTATTGCATAGTTAGCTGAGTTGGTTTGCCTTTGCGGTCCTTGCCAGATGACCAAACCTATCACATTTGTAGCATTTAGGCTTGCCTTTGAACCAACAAGCACCATAGTGAAGCTTGTCACATGTTTTGCAAGGACCCTTTGCTCCTTCATTCCTGGTTTTCCTTCTTGGAATTGTTCTAGACTTTGCATCCCCTTTCTTCCATTTCTGTGGTTTCCAGTTCTTTTTAGACTTTGAACTTCCAGGTTGACCTATGTTTGATTGATCCCTAGGATTCACACTTAGACTAGAAAATGCATTTTCTGTCAATTTCATGGGTACACCAATCGTCTGGCAATGGCGGAGCTAGGATTCTTAGCATGGAGGGGCAAAAATTTCAAAGTCACTTCCACATAGGTTTTTCATCTTCAACTGAGAGGGTCAACACAAATCTAATTGCAGTAATGATATTGCTTTATCATCTATTTTATAATATATTACAATAGATCGAAAATTAAATGGGGGCCTAGGGCCATGACAGGCCTTGCTATAGCTCTGCCCCTACCGTGTGGTGTACAATCTAATACACATAAGACTTATGAAAATATTTACAATCTAATACACATAAGACTTATGAAAATATTTCATAAAAAGAAAATATTTTTATATGTCCCATTTGTATTTTATGATACACCATTTTCATATATATGCTTTTCCTTTTTTAATATAAGTTCGAAAAATCCGTAGGCAGTAGGTGGGCGGTAGGCATGGGCCTAGAGCCTAGAGGAGTAATCGGGGCCTAGGCACCCTTTTTTTTAATAATTATTTTATATTATAAATTATAAATTTATACCAAAATTATGCAAAATAATAAGATATATAAAAGAAAATTTTAATATTTTCCAACCTTGATATTATCTGACTTTTATTTTTGTATTTTCAGTAACCTTGATATTTAAAAAAACTGCAAAAAAAAGAAGTAAAAATAGGCCCATTTTAATACAATGTTTAAGGCCATTTTACAAAACCCAACCCGTTAGTTATATTAAAAATTAGGTCAGGTATCTCTTCTTCCCAAGCGTCTCCTTCTCCTTCCTTTCTCTGTTTCGATTTCATCTCTCTGCCTCTCCGTCTTTCTTCCTAACAAGCAGCGGCTCCTGCACGCTTCAACCGACCCTCGTCCGCTCCTCAACGGCAAAACGCCCACCCAGACCTGCCTAGACCCGCCTAGACCCGCCTAGGCCGCCTAGGCGGGCGCCCAGGCTCCGCCTAACTTCCTGGCACCTACCCATAATGATTAGGGTGAAATGACGGCCCCGCCTAACTCCCTGCGCGCTTCAACCGCCCTTCGTCCGCCTAGACCCGCCTAGGCCGCCTAGGTGGGCGCCCAGGCGCCGCCTAACTCCCATCGTTCACAACCCTTGGGAATTGGTTGCATGGACAACATATATGGAAGTATGGAGAGTTTTGACTCACAGCTTTGCCGTACTGAAGAATGTAGAGCCATGCTGTTACGTCCCCGCAATAGGACAGAATATCTCTTGGACAACCTCAAACTGAAATTTGATGATTGCGAACCCACGCGGTACTTTACCTGTTCTAATCCACATTGAAGAAATTTTCGGAGCAGTCTTGTTTTTAGTTATTACTAAACGGTTCCTTGTCAACCTTGTAAGCGTCTAATGGACACGGAGACCACCCTTCCAGTGTCTGGTGCTGAATATGGTGAGGTCTTTGTAAAAGGTGCAGCCAGATTTATAATTAGTGATGATTTACAAGTGATGCCCCCATTTACTTCTACAAGCTCTTCTTTAGTTAAGAACCTCGGATTCACGGGATGGAATAGTATTGAGGAGTAGACAGTCAATGTAGGAGTTGATGAGGTAAATGATCTGTTATACCACCAAATTTAATTTTCTAGTAAGAAATGAAATGCTAGTTTCTGATGATCTTTTCACTTTCTTCAGGTTTTGAAGTTGCTTACGTGCTCATTAGTATCAAAGATGCCTTCGACTGAAACTCTGCTGAAGCATGAACCCCTCCCAGAATTGAGCAATGAAAATGTTGATCAAGAAATATATGTTGAATCTCGAATGTTAGGAGACGCCGCGAATGAGGAAGAAGAAAAGATTTCTATTAACAACAGGGTATACTTCACCTAGATGAAATCCAACAGAGGGTCAATCTTGAAATGCCCTTCTATGAAGATGCTGTAGTTAGTCTAAATCTGGTATGTATAATGTATGAAATGAATAACTTTATCAATGTCATTTACAATGGTGCCAATCAAGCTAAGGAAATCTGTACCTCAATGTGCCTCAAATGAAGAATTAATAGTCCTAACCAAAAACACAAAATAAAAATTTGGCAAAAAACAAAAACAGAAAATAAAAAAAGACCAAATCTGCTCCACAGTGAGCAGCTACAAACAGACTGCCAGACTGCTGTAAAACTGCTTGTATGATCTTGCTGAACTCATGAGAAACTCCAGAATAGCGTGCAAAGTATTGTCAAACAAAGAATGGTAAGAGACCTATTGCACAATATGTGCAATGAGCTAATCTCATCCTTGAGAAACAATCCTGTCATGTAGGCCAAACGCCTATAGGTGCTACAAGAATGGGAAAATGTAAATGACTGATATGTGAACAAGGATAGCCACCATGCTTATCGGTACGAGTTTGAAAGGCTCGCTGCATGCGGAACTGGTAACGTTTATGGACCCTGCATTAACAGATGCAGTTCCTCTGCTAGTATTTGTAGAGACATTGACTGACGTTGAACCTGAGAGACATTCATACACAGACAATCAGAATGCAGGATAGAAACTCCATTGTTTTTTTCCTGTTTTTGTTTTCTACTTTTTTTGTAGTTTTCAAATATAATTTTCGCAGTCAGAGAATTGTGTGATGAACTTGGAATAAGAAATAACTAATATCCCTACTTACAGTCATATTGAGTCCAACCAATCCGTTGATTGGCCAAATCATAGACAATGATTTTGTCTTTCAGGATGAGGTCTGCGAAAGAGGGCGACAATTGATGTAAGTGTCCTTTTAGTGAAAAGAGAACTCAATAACAAAACACAAAACTAAATAAGCAGATAAGAAAATGTACTACATTTGGAAAGTTTGAAACTTCTGAACTACTGAAGTAAGGCATTAAAAAGAATTTGATAAGATAAATGATGACTGATCATCAAAATTTTAGGCTGTTAGAGAATGGTGTTTGAACAAACTTAGCTGAATAAATTTAAATATATTTATCATACCTCCCAATACAGTTACATCTTGACCGTCACTTTTCTGGATGCCAATGCACCATACTTCATCACCATTCTGGAACAAAGAGAAGAAAAAAAATTCCCTATTTCAGTTCAAGATGCAGGATTTAAATATATAAAAAAAACAGTTACACAGTTATACGATAAAACTTGATTTCATTAGGGAAGGGTAAAGCTTGTTCGAATGATGTGCAGTTTGCAAAACTTTGAAACAGAAACCGCAGCCAAGGACAGAAGCAGAGAAAGAAAGCGCCAAGGAAGAGATATCTAAGAACATACTGTAATTGGAAAATGTACCATATTTCTGTAGATGGAACATTCTTAGAGATTCCTATAGCCTAATGCAAGCTAGTCCTGCTTAAAATGATTTAGACATCAAAGTCTGTCTATTTTGAAGGAAACCAAACAAAAGTTGACAGAATCAGGAACATATTGTTTCTTCCACACTAATATGGTGAAGCTGAAATGTTTAGTCCATGCTTTAATCTTATCATACGGTCTACTGAAAGCCAAACTAGCTTAAAGAGTAGACAGAAGCAAATTGTACAACAAAAGAAGTTGTTCATCACAATTTCAGACTAAATGAAAACAACTGCACAAGCTTTTAACACTTGAAAATCAGGGGAAGAAATAAATAAGAAGTAGGGAAAAATAAACTCACTACAGTATTCTGCTGCAAAAGGTAGTCCTCCGGTCTTAGAATCATGGATGCATTACTAGCAAAGTTCAAGTTAACTTGAGGAAATATACCAGTGATGCTGAATGGAGAAAAACACACTTTAAGAATTACAATTGAGCTGAAATATTAGCAGCCCTCAAACGTTGAATCAACTGAGATAAAATATTCAAAATGTGAACCTGGATGTGACTATGTAGCATTGTTCTCCCTGGGAGGTAACAGGGGTCACGGATTGTGAGACAGCGCTCGTTATCTGCGAAGAAACAAAATAACATGTTATTCACCTTTTGTTTCACTTCCTCAGCCATCTATTAAAATCAAACAACAATCCAGCTTTAATTTTCCCAAAAGACTTAATTCAGGTTGAAAGTATAAAAACTAAAAATAGAGATCAAGAATCACCAGAAGTTAAATAGATCAGTTAAACAATGAAGTTTTTTTTAAACAGAAAATTACAGCATTGACAAAAGGATCATATGCATCTTCTGCAAGGTATGCCAAAGTTGTCCCAGAATCAACTATTGTTCCTTGGTTGCTTGATGTTGAAAAAACTGATGAATCAATGGCTAGTGTCTGGCCGTTAACACTAATGCTCTCCAGATTTAAGTTATAATGAGGCCTGAAATTCCGAGCATCCCAGTAGATTTAGTTAAACTTACAGCAACCAAGCTTTATATGATTAAAAAATCATATGCGTTACAAAATGAATAGGGAAAAGGTAGCATAACATCCAACATTTCAAAATAGAATTGAAAGAGGGCCAAGCTTTTGCTGCAATTAAGTGCTGGTTCACATGTTAAGGTCTGCAATTATTTTCACCCTCCACTGAAATGCATTCATTTAAACTGTACTGTTCTGGCAACACGAGTAGTTCAGGTTACTAGTTTGTGTTAACAAGTCTTAAAATTCAAACTAGAAAATAGCTATAGGTTACAACCTAAAAAAGATACGTCTGCAATGATGCATGTGAATATAAGTGTTAGTCATGTTGTAGAGCTCACAATAGTTCCATTTAGTTTCATAAAATATAAAATGATACTTGTACTGCTCTACACATACTGATTTTGGACAAGCGGGCTATAAACGATGTTAGGATCCACGATCTCATCAAGAACCAATATCCCCCCACCAGTGTCATCTCCTTTCAAGCAGTGGGAAAATACTTTTGGTGCTACTCCCTGTGAAGACAGCTGTGAGATGACAGAAAATTCCTGCTGTCCAAATCCAAAAATCCCATCAACTGCTCTATCTGTTTTCTGCAAGACCCCGGTTGCTGAGGTGCTACACCTGTTTCAAAATTCACCATTCGAGGCTTTGTTCGAATCAAAAAACAATCACGCACGGAAATAAGACTGTTGTTCTTAACTATAGGGAAGAACACATCATATGTTACCCAAAGACAATGTTAGCGGAAGAGTTTGAGGTGACAGACTGATCACCACCAGCTGTGTCAAAATGCAACAAGTCTGATACATAATAGCCCGATGTTTCACTGCCATCTCCGTACTTGAAATCATAAGCACACTGCTTTGCATCACAGCTAGAATCTTGTGTCTGAAGTCCAAGGGAGCATATTTTATCAGAACAAGAGACCAATGAGGCAGTTGGTGAGCTTTTAGGGTCAAAAGATTTCAGCTGAATCTGCATGAAAACCAGAGGATCATATCACTCATGCAGAAACTTCAGCAGTATGTTTTCCCTCCTGATGATATTTTAAAACTTGACAAGATTTAAATTAGGATAAAGGAAGAGGTGAGTTTACTTTAAGTCCAGTTGATTTGGGGCAACCATTGCAGGAATTGCAACCAACCCACAAAATATCACTTCCAGTATCAATCTGCACATAGAACTCTGTTGCAGGTGTACCCAACTTCACACTTGTGAAATAAAGCCTAAATCCAAAAACAAACAAAAAATAAAAATGATCTCTGAGTAATGATATGATTATGTCCCTTTAAGATTACTCTAAAACCAAATCATCTACCAGTCTGATAACTTAAACAAAAATATAAGTGAAAGAGAAGAAAACCCAAAAAAGGTAAAAAAAAATTATTTCTAATAAGATATTGACCTATTCAATGATTGGTTTTCCGTCAATGATGATATAATATGTTTGTTTAATTACTACAACTCTTCAACTAAAATTGTTAAGAGGTGGACATCAAATGAATTATATTGTTTAATCATGACTCATTCAAAACCAAGACGTTGACTAACTAACATTATTTACATAATTCTAACAAAACATGTTATGTGACATTTACAAGGAAAAGCATTAATCATACAATAAAAAAAACTAAGAATTTGGCAGAAAACTGTACCCAACTATGTATGGATCGAAGGTCCCTCCAACGGGGAAATTGATGACACCGCCGCCGCCACTAGAGGACTGCTGCAACATCCTTCCATGCCGGACTCGGTCTCGTGCTCTGAGTTGATTCAGTTCCACTCTGTGGTTTGTTGGAAAAGCTCTCTCCAGAGTCAGAGTGGCGGGGAAACTGCACAGAACCACCGCAGAAGGCAGCAGTACCACGGCAGTGATCAAAAGCTTTGCCAGAAAAGTTGCCGCCATATATATATATATATATATATATATATATATATATCTCCCTCTCTCCCTCTCTCCCTCTCTCCCTCCCGTTTATATAGAGAGAGAGGGGATGTCCAAGTCTCTCCCAGATAACAACCGATAACTGAATTTCAAAATAGGAATGACGTTAGCTTTTATTATTTCATATCTTGAATAAATATTTTAATATTTTAATTAATCACCTTACTTCGTTTTTCTTTTTGGACGGCTTTTCAGCTACGATGCTTTTACTCGGTGTTCACGTAACCATGTTTGACGACCACACTCCACACGCATTCTAATTTCTGTTCAGGTGCCATGTAGGGACAATATTTTGAAGTTCCTTCTCAAGTAGTGTAAATACCACACTAATCCAGAACTCTCACAAGAAAATAGTAGAAGAGAAAAAGGACTCAAAATAATCGGATTCAGCAGGTTTACAGCATCTACAATCATGTTTTCTATTTTTCAGTTAAAATTTAAGTAAAAACATACGCAAGCTATTTAGGAGCTCTCTATAAAAATTTAACTTCAATCATACTCTCTAGTTTAGGAGAAAAACTTCCCTGGCACGGGGATGCCAGGTCAGCCATCCACGTCAGTATCCCGGCCAATTAACTCATGACAGCTGTCAAACACTTTTTACACTTCTGATTTTTGTTTTCACGCCTACTCCATCGTTCTTGTTCCCCTCTGCAACTCAAAGTCCTCTTCTTCTCTCTCATCTCTCCCTCTCTTTCTTCTAACTGAGTTTCCCTTTCATCTCAACCTCCTGCGCTCCATCCGTATTCCCTTTTGAACTTAAAACCCCCTGCTTTTTCTCTCATATCTCACCTTCATATCTCTCTTTTCTTTATCTTTCCCAACTCACTTTATCAGTATCACTCCCTATCTTTTTTCTTGGTCAAATCTCTCCCTTTGATTTCCAATACAAATTAAAAAATATATCAATTTTTATCAAGAATAATGCAAACCACCGATATATACAACCATAACCAAAATTTCGAGAAAGATATCACTTACCCATATATCACAGAAGAAATTCAAAGAATAATTTAACCAATTATCAGAAACCCATAATGCAATTCTAAGAATGAAGTGAAAGAAATTTTTTAACCCTCTTCAAAGAAAACAGACACATGTAGCGAAATAAATATTTGAGGTGTGGCTCCAATATTGACGACGCAAAAAGAGAGAGAGATAGAGAAATGGGATTTGAGTTCCAGGGGAATAGAGAAAGAGATGAAAAGAAAAGGGATTTGAGTTCCAGGGGAAGAGAGGAAGAGATGAAAGGGAGACTCGCTGAGAAAGAGAGAGAAAGAAAGGGGTTTTGAGTTTCAGGGGAAGATAGTGAGAGATGAAAGGGAGAATCGGTTAGAAGAGAGAGAAAGAAAGGGAGAGATGAGAGATAAAGAAAGGGCTTTGAGTTGGAGAGGGAACAGGGACGATGGTGCAGGCGTGAAAAAAAAATTTAGAAGTCTCAAAAGTATTTGACAGCTGTCAAGAGTTAATTGGCAGGGGATACTGACGTGGATGACGACTGGCATCCCCGTGCAGAGAAGTTTTTCTCCTAATTTAGGAACTCATAAATGTTATAACTCTTTTTTAATTGGTCAATCTCTATAAAAAAAATAATATAAAAAATAATTAGTATTAATTAAAGGTGATAAAATAAAGCATCATTGAATTATAGGAGTCACTAGGAGTCCTTTCTTTCTTCTCAAATTTAGTAGCTTATAGAGGTATTTCTATTTTAAGCTATCTCCAGCCATGAGCCATATGTCAAATATAGCCTTCAAATAATGCAAAACTCATCTCCAACCATGAGCTAAAAAAAATTTGGCCACATTTGGCCCTTTAACCCTCTAAGGCCATCTCCAACCATGGGCCATAGTCCAAATATAGCTTTAAAATAATGCAAAATCCATCTCCAGTCATGGGCCTAAAAAAAATATGGCCAAATTTGGAGGGCCACATTTGGCCAGTTAGCCCTCCAACTAAGCCAATTGTAGACCAGCTTTGGCCTAGGCCAAAGTTTTTTTGGGGGGCCCATACATTTGTTTTTCAAGAAGAGAAATTATTAAGTGTGGACATGAGTATGAAACATCTTGTGCAAATGTATATCCAACAGCCAATATTAAAGGCGCACTAACATCATCAATGACGTCAGCTAGCTATTAGGATAATTGTTTTTTTTAAAATAGCCTTTTTAAATGTTATCAACATATACGTGTCATATATGGAATATTATCTATAAATAGTAGTTTAATTAAATCAAATAATTGTGGAATGCATGAGTGTTGTACCATAATTTTTTTCAAAATAATAAAATATGAAGGACCCTAAAATATAGCCTTGCATGGCTGGAGATGGAAAAATTTAGCCCTACACTATTCTTTAAAAAAATTAATATTTTGGAGGGCTAAATTTATAGACCTGGACTACATTTAGCCCTATGACTGGAGATGGCCTAAGCCATGAGCTATATCCCAAATATAGCTCTACAATAATGCAAAATTCATCTCCAGCTATAGGCTAAACAAAATTTTGGCCAAATATGGAGTGCCACATTTGGCCATTTAGCCCTCCAACCGGGCCACATATACCCCAGCTTTAGCCTTTGGCCTAGGCCAGTGGGCCCCATGCATGTGCTTTTGAAGAAGATAAATTATCAAGTGTGGGAAAGAGCACGAATCATCTCTTGCAAATGCATATCCAACAGCCAACATTAAAAGCGATGATGTCATTGATGACGTCAATTGGATATTATATATATATATATATATATATATATATTTAAAAGTTTTTTTTAAATGTTTTCAATTCGTGTTGTTTAAGAAACATTTATAAAAAATTATTGGTTATGACTGTTGGAGGTCAGACCATTGAAATGCATCCTTTAAAAATAAAAAAAAATTAAATGTGGTCACCTTTTTAAATGTTTTCAAGTATTGTTTAAAAAAAAATTATAAAAAATTCTTGGTCATGGAATATTGTCTCTAAATAGTAGTTTAATTAAATAATACATAATTATGGAATGTATGAGTGTTGTACCATAGTTTTTCTCAAAATAATAAAATATGAATGATCCTAAAATATAGCCCTGCATGGTTGGAGATGGACAAATTTAGCCATGCACTATTCTTTAAAATAATTAATATTTTGGAGGGCTAAATTTTTAGTCTCTACTACATTTAGCCCTATTACTGGAGATGGCCTAACTAGGCTACTTGTAACCCAGCGTTGGCCTAGGCCAAATTGTTTTTTGGGGCCAACACATGTGCTTTCCAAGAAGAAAAAGTATTACACTTGGGCAAGAGCACGAAATATTTTGTGCAACTGTATATACAGTAGCCAATATTAAGAGCATAGCTAGCCGTTAGGTGTTTTTTTTAAAATATTTTCAAATTTGTTTTGTTTAAAAAAAAAAAAAAAATATATATATATATATATAATGTACACGTGTTATATATGGAACATATATATGAAGCGTACACGTCTTATATATGAAATATTGTCTCTAAATAATAGTTTAATTAAATTAAACAATACATAGTTGTGAAATGTATGAGCATTGTACCATGGTTTTTCTCAAAATAATAAAATATAAAGAACCCTAAAATATAGCCTTGCATAGCTAGAGATGGAAAATTTTAACACTACACTATTCTTTAAAATTTTGATATTTTGGATGACTAAATTTATAGCACTATACTACATTTAGCCCTATTACTGGAGATGGCCTTAAGAGGTGTGGATAGGAAGCATGGTTGGAGTTGTATTTTTTTAAATCCTCCTTAAAAGTTGTCTTAGAAGGTGGTTTAGGGAGCTAATTGTAGATGCTCTTACGAAGGTAATAGAGTCTGAAACAAGAAGGAACAACACATGCAATTAAATTTTGCAGGTTTATTATTATTATTTTTTGAGTTTGAGTGCACTTTGACTACTTTTCCCTTAGAGTGGTTGAATAGTGATATTTTGGTTGACTTTTTCTTTTGGGCAAAAGAAATTTTAAAGGGAGATTGGCTACTTTCACCACCACCAGCAATAGGGCAGACCTTTGACTTCGAAGAGTTTTGAGAGTTTTCTTTCTGCCATTTAGTAGAGCTTGCTCTCACAACTTTGTAAGCATGTACTATGTGTAAATCAGAGTTAAAACGAAAAGGGTTAATTACAGTTTAGTACATTGTGGTTATACTTTTAAGACATGTTAGTACCTATCTTTTCTATTTTTACAATTAAATACCTTAATTTTTTAAATTTGTTATAATGTGGTTTTGCCGGATTTCCGTTTGTTGCCTACATGGCACTACGGATCCCCCATTTTTTACTTTTTTTTTTTATTTTAAATTGATTAAGATATTATTTTTGGAAAAATTGAAGAAACAAAGAGGGGAAAATTAAAAATAAAAAAAATCCCCAAACCACCGCCCCCCAACCTCCAACCCCAAAATCTAACAGCCACCCTCCACCCAAACCCATTCCCCCACCAACCACCCCCCCCCCCCCCGATTTCTTATTCCCCCTGCCCGACCCCAAAATCCGGTCCCCCACCCACTGGTGGCGCCCTCCTCCCTCAGTAGAGAATCTGCAGATCTCCTTCTCTATCTTCTCTCTCTCTGTGTTTGTGCGGAAGCAGAGCAGAAACCACAACAGCAATCCAATCTTCTCAACTCTCAAATCAAACTCAGGTATGTACTTCTAATAACTGCTTTAACTTGTTATGTTCTAATTGAATCGAAAAACCAAAATACATATTGTAGCAACTTTCCGACGTGATTCCGGCTTTGTCCGACTTCCGATCGCCGTAATTATTAAACCAAATCGTTCGTTTCATTCCCTTCTACCTATCCCGACCAAGACCCAGCCCAGACAGTCGCTGTGCAAGGCGAATACTTGATCGAAAGTCAATACTTTGCCACAGTTCCCGTTACTGTTTGAGCAGCTTTCAGGCCGTTTACGGCCACCGTTTGTTGGGTTTTGTTCCTCTACTTGCAAGGAACATTTTTCATGCTGACGCCGTCTCCATTGTACCACCGTGGAAGCCGGATCGACACCGTGAAGATCGGCCCTCGAGCCGCGACTTTCCGACGGCTTTTCCGATCGCTTCCAGTAATTTTTTAGGTAAAGTCCCTTTACAAAAGTTGTTATACTGGTTGTGATCCTCAATTTGATATGATGCTTGACAGCCGTTGTTGAGATTTTCCGGTATACCAGATATGGAACCTGAACCTATTGTTCCAACTATTACGGGACATGCCGACTCATCCAGACTTGTTGAGTTGGTCAGGGAACTGAGAGAACTGGGTGCAGAACCTTTTTATGGAACTAGGAACTACATGAAAGCTGATGAGTGGTTTGGTAATATAGAGAACTTGTTCGAAATGATGGAGTGCTCTGAGGTTGAAAAGAAAGAGTTGACTGTTTTTCTCTTGCAAGGTAAAGCTCGATATTGGTGGGATGAAGTTAAGAGAGCTGAAGACGTATCACTGATGGACTGGGAAGGGTTCAAGACGGTTTTCTATGCCAAGTATTTTCCTGCGAAAGATAAGCTGGAGGCTTCTTTCTTGAGTCTTGAACAGGGCTCTATGTCTGTGGGTGACTATGAGGCTAAATTTTCGAAGTTGCTTCGTTTCGCACAACCAATGACTGAGGTGCAGAAAGCACGAAAGTTTGAGTTGGGATTGGTTGATGACATTAGAAGTTCAGTGGTTAACTTGAGACTCCAAACCTTAACTGAAGTGGTAGACTGCGCCATCGCAGTTGAGAAGACTATTGAGCTGTACATACAACACCAAAACAGACAAAGAGATTACAGAGGAAAAGGGAAGGCGTCAGCTCAATGTATGTGTGCCTCAGGTGAACATGGTGGAACTGGAAAGAGGCAGAGAGGCCGAGCAGCTATACTTGCTATACAGACAAGAACAAGTGAGTGTTACAACTGTAGTGAGGTTGGACATTTGCGTAGGGATTGTCCAAAACGGAAGGCCCAGTGTTGTTTCAATTGCAAGCAGCCGGGGCATTTGGCTAAAGATTGCACTCAGGGGCAGACTTGAGTGTTCGTTGGATGGCAGAGGACAGACTGAAGTGGAAGTTATGTAAATCTTTTTCTCAGTTTAATGTGCGAGTGTTTGAATCAACTCTATGATGTTTTTGTGCTTGTAAAAGTGTACTTGTAAATCTTTTAGCAAATTCACTCTTGGAAAGAGTTTCATGGCTCATGGGAAACCAAGAGACACCTCCATCCGCATTGGGTTTCAATATTCATTCTCATGGGAAACCAAGGCAACATTGCATTAAATCATCTGAAAGTATGAAACCCATGTCAAATATAAGTAAAATTGAAGAAAACCCAAAACCCAAAATCCAAAATATAAAATAATAAAAGATGAAAAAAATGTTAGGAAGTAATGATACGATTATGTCCCTTTAAGATTACTCTCTAAAATAATCAACGGGTATAGTCCGGTGAAAAAGAGCCTTGATTTGCAGAGACTAGAGATCTCAAGTTCAAACTCTCATAATATCTTGGTTGGGTGCGTATATAAAAATATATCTTTAAGAAGAAATTGACCTATTCAATGGCTAGTTTTGAGTCAATGAATTAGAAGGTTCTTTGTCTCCACTATATCATATCATAAATAAATATTATATTGTTTAACCATGGCTCATTCAAAACCAAGACGTGGGCTAACTAACAATTTTTTATATATTTTAGCAAAACATGTTATGTGACATATGCAAGCAAATTTTTTTTAAGAAATTGATTGATTAATTACTGAATTTGGCAGAAATTATACCCAACTACGTATGGATCGAAGGTTGATCGAAGGTCCCTCCAACGGGGAATTTGACGACACGGCCACCACTAGAGGACTGCTGCAACATCCTTCCATTCCAGACTCCGCGGCAGCAATAAGAAGCTTTGCAAGAAAATTTGCCGCCATTTCTCTCTCCCTCTCCCTATCTCTCTCGTTTATTTAGAGAGAGATGGAATGTCCAAGTCTCTCCCAGATAACAACCGACTTTTATTAAATAAATATTTTAATATTTTAATTAATTTGGTAATCAACTTCCTTATTTTTGTTATCTTTTTGGACGGCTTTTCAGCTGCGATGCTTTCACTTGGTCATCACGTAACCATGTTTGACCACACACATCAAAAGAAAACTGAGTTGTGGCAGTTAGGAGGTGATTGGTTTGAAGAAAAAGGGGCACGGGAATGAGAAATTATTTACTTGTCAATGTTAGTAAATGGAAAAGGTCATCGTAGCTCATGGGAAACAAAGACACCTCCATCTACTTTGAGTTTCATTTTTCCCATTATGAGAAATCAACTTCATTACACTTTTTTTAATGACCAATTTACCCCTATTGACATAAAATGGCAATTTTGTCCAAAGAATAATTTAGTAAAAAGAACTGAACCATGTTCGCGGTCATTATTATGTTTACTTCTTTCATGAAATTGGATAATTAAACTTATTGGGCCTAAATAATTAAAATAGAGTAGACACAGCACATCCTATTTGGACGTTTACTTCACATCAAATAATTGAAAAATTAGTAGGAGTCCACATAAAATTAGGAATTGAATTTCTGATTTTGGAAGAATTCAATTCTTTGGTAGGAAGTAGTGTTCTAATCTCTGGAGAACTAACCTATTAGGAATTCAATTTTTTTACCCTATTATATCCTCACACAATTTTAAAATTTCCAAATTTTTCATATACTTTAACCTAACAATGAGGACATTTAGTAATTATCACTACTCAGATCCCAATTCCATATAATTTTAATAGGAATCCAGAATCTAACTCCCCTCAATCCATATGGTTTAGTAAACAATTTCAATAGGAATCCGAAATCTAATTCTCCTCAATTCAACTCATCTTCAATTCAATTCATACTCAATTCAATTCCTCCTAATATAATTACGGATTTGAAAACATGCCGAAAGTATTTTTAAGGTTTCTATATCCCTAAGCCTAGCTAACCTAGAAGAGAGTTGGATAGATGAACAAAATAACCCAATGTTTTTTAGGAAGCACTTACGTATTCAATTTACTAGATACGAATTGAGGCACAGTAGCAACTCCTTCTTTTCCTCAAACACATTGCATTGACGAATTAGCCAAACTCGCATTAGCACATAGTGATGATTTTTAATTGTTCACTGCATATGTGATGATTTTTAATACTCCAAGTCAACATTCTTCTAAATTTTTATAGTAAATTGAGCTTAGACCCATAAAATTCATTTTAAATCACATACAACCCTTTCCTTTAGTTTTCTATTTAAAATACCCAATGACTAAGATCCAACTAAGCAAGTTACCTAATATAACTTAAAAATCTGATTTATTGTATTTTTCGGATTCCAAACCTACCCTTATTTATAAGTTAATGTGTTATGAGGGGGTGCTAATGACACACGTTGAATTTGGAAAGATCTCCAAATAGTTGTAATGGATGTAGGAATTAATTTAGAAACTTATTTGAAATTAAATAATAAATTCCATATTAAAGTATTAGTAATCTATTTACGACTACAGTAATCTATTTTTGAATTAATGTTGTTTTCCTTTTATGAATTACGACTAGTAATCCATTTAACTTATTAGTAATTTAAATTCAATATTAAATTTAGGAATTAATGTTGTTTTCCTTTTATGAATTATACGACTAGTATTCTATTTTATTAAAGTTTAATGAATAATAGTGTACATTCTAATTATGTTAAAAAATAATTTGATAATTTATTTATTTATTTATTTTTTAAAAACATTTTTTTAATGAACCTATTTTTTCTCTAAATAATGTACCTATTTTTTAAATGAACCTATTTTTTCTCTCCAAATAATGCACCTTTTTTTTTCTCTCTAATAATGTACCTAGTAAGACAATTTACCTAGTATAATGAACCTATTTTTTTGCTAAATTTTGTATCTATTTTTTTCTCTAAATAATGTTACGTATTTTTTTTTCTCATAGTATACCTAGTAAAACAATTTACCTAGTATAATGAACTTATTTTTTTTTTTCTAAATAATGTACCTATTTTTAATTTATAAAAAATGTGCATAAATTTCAATTATACGACATACCTATTTTCTATAAATTATTGTGTACCTATTTTTAATTTATGAAAAATGTACGGAAATTTCAATTACAAAGTAACTGACCTATTTTTGTTTATTTTTTCGGTAAATAATATACCTATATTTTTATACATATATATTTATATTTATATTTTTCATATGTACATTATTGGATATGTAATTTACTTTTTTATTTTATTTTTGGTTTGCAATTTTAGGGGCGATATGTTAGAAGGAATGACAACCAAAAGAAATGGGGTGATTGCTATGCTATTAATATGGAGTTTTAATTACAATTATGGCAGTTAATGAAATGCTTGGAATAAATTATAAATAAAATATGAAGTTTGATGGCAAGGATGTAAAAACATAGGAATACTATGACCTATTATATTCTACTGGTTATTTAAGTTTGAAAAAGAGTTTTACACATAGATTTATAAAATAATGGGTATACGTACTTAGGAAATAGAAATTGTAGTGAACCTATATTGGATAAGCCCATTTTTTATTTTATAAGTGGAAAGTTACCTACAAGTCAATAGGCAATTTCAATAGCAGTTTCATACAACATTTTCATAGACCATAAAAAACAATCTTGCACTTGGACTCGATAAAGAAAAGACTGGTGGCGGAAAAAATGGAAGACGACCGCGCGCCAGCAGCAGCAGCAGCCCCAGCCAAGGAGTCTTCCTCCTCAAGCGCATGCAAAGACGTTCCCAATCTCCTCTCCTCCTTCGTCGATACCTTCGTCGACTTTTCCGTCAGTGGCGGCCTCTTCCTCTTGCCTCAAAATGACCAAAATGCCCTCCCTCACCACCGCAACCCCGGCGACGATCCTCTTCCCCCGGCCCCACTGCTGCAGACCTATTATCCCCCGCAGGACCGCTTGATTGCCATAGGCGATCTCCACGGCGACTTGGAGAAGACCAAGGAATCGCTGAGACTCGCTAAATTGATCGACCCGGAGTCGGGTAAATGGGTCGGAGGGTCGTCCACCTTGGTCCAGATCGGCGACGTGCTTGACCGTGGCGGCGACGAGCTGAAAATCCTTTATTATCTCGAGAAATTGAGACGAGAAGCTGCGAGATGCGACGGCATGGTGATTACAATGCACGGGAACCACGAGATCATGAACGTCGAAGGAGATTTCAGGTTTGCGACTCACAAGGGTTTGGATGAGTTTAGGGGTTGGGCCGATTGGTATTGCATTGGGAACCGAATGAAATCGCTTTGTAAAGGCTTGGAAGAGCCCAAAGATCCCTTTGATGGGGTCCCTCTAGGGTTTAAGAATGTCAAGGAAGAGTTTGTAGATGGGTTTAGGGCTAGAAGTGCAGCATTGAGGCCAAATGGTCCCATTTCGTCCCGGTTCTTGTCCAAGAACTTGACTGTATTGGTTGTTGGAGATTCGGTTTTCGTCCATGGCGGGCTTTTGGCCGCACACGTTTCTTATGGCCTGGAGAAGATCAATGCGGAGGTGAGGGATTGGGTTCATGGATTGAATGGCAGATTTGCACCCAAGTATTGTCGTGGGAAGAATGCCGTGGTTTGGTTGAGGAATTTTTCGCATGAATTTGCGGAGAAGTGTGATTGTTCAGCTCTTGAACATGTTTTATCTACAATTCCTGGAGCTAAGAGGATGATCATGGGTCATACCATTCAACAGTATGGGATTAATGGCGTTTGCGAAGAGAGAGCAATTCGGATTGATGTTGGTATGTCGAAGGGGTATATTAATGGGTTGCCTGAAGTTTTGGAGATCAATGGGAATTCAGGTATCAGGATCTTGACCTCGAATCCATTGTACGAGAAGAAGAAGTATAGATCTTCTGTGGAAAGTGAGAGGAGGCCAGGGCCTGGATTTTTGCCTCAAGAGCATGGACCAAAACCGTGAAGATCCTGGAAGCCGGATCGACTTGAGTGTTCGTTGGATGGCAGAGGACAGACTGAAGTGGCAGTTATGTAAATCTTTTTCTCAGTTTAATGTGCGAGTGTTTGAATCAACTCTATGGTGTTTTTGTGCTTGTAAAAGTGTACTTGTAAGTCTTTTAGTAAATTCACTCTTGGAAAGAGTTTCATGGCTCATGGGAAACCAAGAGACACCTCCATCCGCATTGGGTTTCAATTTTCAGTCTCATGGGAAACCAAGGCAACATTGCATTAAATCATCTGAAAGTATGAAACCCATGTCAAATATAAGTAAAATTGAAGAAAACCCAAAATCCAAAATATAAAATAATAAAAAATGGAAAAAAAATGTTAGGAAGTAATGATACGATTATGTCCCTTTAAGATTACACTCTAAAATAGTCAACGGGTCTAATCCAATGAAAAAGGGCCTTGACTTGCAGACTAAATATCTCAAGTTCAAACCCTCATGATATCTTGGTAGTGTGTGTATAAAAATATATCTCTAAGAAGAAATTGACCTATTAAATAATGACTAGTTTTGAGTCAATGAATTAGAAGGTTCTTTGTCTCTACTATATCATATCATAAATAAATATTATATTGTTTAATCATGGCTCATTCAAAACCTAGACGTGGGCTAACTAACAACTTTTATATATTTTAGCAAAACATGTTACGTGACATTTGCAAGCAAAAAAAACTTAAGAAATTGATTGATTAATTATTGAATTTGGCAGAAATTATACCCAACTATGTATGGATCGAAGGTCCCTCAGAGCCGGTCCTGAGCTCTCAAGAGCCTAGGGCGAAAATCTAAAGTGTGCTCATGTACACACATTAACAATTGAAACTGTAGTAGTTTTTTTTAAAAAAATAATAAACTAAGCATTGATTTTTTTAAGAAAATATTTTTCTAAAGATCTTTTTTAGACTTTGAGCTATGTCTTATTTTTCTTTTTTGTCTTTTTTAGATTTCCAAAATTTTAAATTTTATATTAAATAGAACTAATGACAATAAAAATATAAACAATCACCACAAGAAGTTAGAGGCAATAGCAATAAATAAACTAAAAATATGATCAATCACACTCAAGCATGAAATGTTCAACTCTAAAAATTTAACTAATAAACAGAGAACAATATAACTAATAACCAAAAAAGAGATAGAAGAAATATCAGTTCCTTTTTAAAAGTATTTTTTTACTTTGACTTTGACTGCTGGTTGAAACCCGCAAATTGATGAATCAATCACTTTGATTTTGCCCAACAGGTTATCAATTCTTAAATTATTATTCTGTTCACTTGAGTTTTTTATTGGAAAGGAGGAGAAGGTTTTGGTTTCCAACGCATGACTAATGTTGAGCGTCTTTTTAGTTTCTTCTCTTTTTTTATTTTTTCTTTTTCTTTTTATCTTTCCTTTTTCTATATATATATATATATATATATATACTAAGAAAAATTTGTGCCTCATTGTATTTTGAGCCCGGTGTAACAACCAAGTCCTAAATTAATAGTTAAGTATTAAATTATTTAGAAAAAAAGACAATTTTACCCCAGGAATGATTAAATAATTAAAATAAGAGGAAATAAGTTTAATTGAGGAAATAAATTGAAATAAGAAATAAAATAAAATGATTTGAATTAATTAAGGTTTTTGGAAATTAAAGTATTCTTAATATTAAAGGGGCAAAAATGTCATTTTAAGTTCGGGAGGGAATTTAGAAATTCTGATTGGACCGTTGCGTAGATCACAGCGAGACGAGTCTGTAGACACATAGTGGGCTCGAATCGGAGTTGTGACGAAGAACTTACGATCAAAAGAAGTTTAGTGGCATAACCGTAAATATTTTGAAGTTCAGTTTTAAAACCCAGATTTTTCTTCTTCGCGAGCAGCTAGATCAGTCAACTTCTGATCGCGATTTCTCCCAGCTCCGGTCTCCGTTTCACGCAAGACCAGTCCCAAACGAACCACCACACTTCCCTCTTTTAATCTCAGCCCTTCCCTGCCTCGAATCTACCGTAGTCGCCGGAACGAGCCACGAACCAGGCGGTCTTGGACAGATTTTTCGTCAACTTTGGGTCATTCGTTCTCCCTTAATTCTCCACCATTTCAGGCAAGCCAAGTACGGAAATTCATTTACTTTTCGCGCTCTAGCTGCCTGTTGGGTAGGATTTCAGAAATTTTGAGAGTTTGTAGTTCAATTTTTGAATTCAAGTCGACCGGTTTTCAATTTGAATTTCGGGCCACTTCCGGCCACTTTTTGGGGTATATCCAAGAACAAAAGTGACTCCAAATTAGGTGTTTTACCTAGGATAGGAGTCTTGAGCCATGATTTTGAGATTTTCCGACAAAGCGATATCGCTTTGGACACCCACGCGCTGCCAGCGCGTGTCGTGGCGTGTGGCACTATAGCAGATGGACATTCTGTCTTAAAATGATCTTCTAGTTGTCACGAGCGCATAGAAATTTGCGGATCTCAATGTGGGTAACGTTTGAACCCGAACGGATCTCGCCTATTGAGCGATTTCCAGGTTCAATATGTTTGGACCGATGGATCATAGTCAAACTGAAACATGTTAATCTAGGTAATTTCAGGATCGTGTAGGATTCAACGGATAGAAAACGGAGTCCAGATTCTTCCAATACGCCAACCCTAAGGCTAGGTTTATAATAACCGTCCAAAATCGATACGATCGTGATTAATCCGACCGTCCGATTGAGATAAAAACTTTGGGACATGTGTCCTAGGCATATTGGAACCTTTAGAGACTATCGGATTTGTGATAGGAGGTCGTGGGCCCTGCGGTCCCGGTTGACCAAGTATAGGCAGTTTGACCCCTCAGTTGACCGTGAGTCTTTTGAGGTAGTTATATCCTTTAAGAATGGTTAGAAGGACTATGTAAACAGTCCGACAGGGGTGAGTGATCTAAATCAATTTATCAGGACGTTGAGATAAAGCCAGGAATTAGATTGTAAAATAAAGGAAAGTATTGATATAAGTTTGGGATACGGTTTTTTAAACCCATCACAAGGGTACCCCCTAGTTACTTGAAACAGTGTCATTCATAAATGATGCCCTATGTGTTCCAGGAACCCCTGAACCGTGTGGTGCGAGGAATGCAGCTCAGGTTGACCAATGGTCCCCTAAGACCTTCGAGGAGGAGCGCAGCTCGAATTGACTTGGTGTCTCCAAGGCCTGTGAGGAACACGGCTGAGGCTGACTTATGGTCCCCTGAGACCTTCGAGGAGCGCAGCTCGGATCCACTTGGCGTCTCCAGAGGCCTGTGAGGAACGCGGCTCAGGCTGACTTATGGTCCCCTGAGACCTCCGAGGAGCGCAGCTCGGGTTGACTTGGTGTCTCAGAGGCCTGTGAGGACGCGGCTCAGGCTGACTTATGGTCCCCTGAGACCTGTGAGGAGCGCAGCGCTCGGGTTGACTTGGTGTCTCCGAGGGCCTGAGGAACGCGGCTCAGGTTGAATTATGGTCCCCTGAGACCTGCGAGGCTGGCAGCTATGATTGACTTGGTGTCTCCAGAGGCCTGCGAGTAACGCAGCTCGGTTAACTTTGTGTTTCCGAAGTCTGCGAGGATGGAATTGATGGAATAATTGGAATTGACGGATTAGGAATGGGCGTACGCCTAGGTGGAGAGAATTTAAGCTTTGAAACGCTTTTAAAGTAAAAGTGAGGAACTTTATACAGTTACTATCTTTTTCTTAATCGATATATTTATGTCACAAGAGAATATATATATGTACATATATATATATATATATATATAACCTTACATGAGTTCGATACCAGGGTATTCGAAGCTTGTTTATTTTATTTTAATCTGTTTTGCTTTAATTTGATTTAATTTATTTTATTTAAATTGGTTGCCTTGATTTTTTTATTATTGGTTATGGTATTAAATAGTTCAAGTATTTCTAGCATACTTTGCCCTCCCCCGAGTATTAGAGATATCCGGTCCAGGGGAGCGAGGACTACGAATCAGGTTGACCAGATGTCTCCTGAGTCCAGCGAGGATTACAGAGAGGACGTGTCACCAATGGTGTCACGAGTAATTAATAGTTATGACTTTCCAAGAATGATTACTTGAATCTAAATACTTTTATTCCTTCATTTGAATATAGTTATTGCCATGTGAGTAATGCTAGTAAGTTTGGAACAGGAAGCTGAAATGAAATAGAAGAGCTACGTATGGCTTGATCCCTCAGGTAAGGGTACGTAGGCAGCCTTTTGTTATAAGGTGCAGCTACGAGTTGGAGCCTTTGAGATTCTTAATGTATTATTGATATTCTAGAGCTGAGATGAATTTTATTAGCTAAATGATTTATTTGATTTTTGAGGCCTGCGGCCAGAATAATATGATGCTTGACTTTTGATATAATTTGAAACATGCTGGAGTTGGGTTATATTCGTATATGCTTGTTTGACAGGTGAAATTTTTTGGGGAAATGTTCATTTTATAGGGGAGACTGCCGAATTTTCGCAGAAGTTGCAATTGATTTTCATTGAATTTTAGTTAGAAGGGCAATTTGGTCAATTGTGCTCGGCAACTGCCAAGTGTCGAACACGCACAGGGTTCGACTCGGATTCCAAAGTGGAATTTGGGTCGAGTCCTTTCACCCGGGCTGCGACCCTGGTAGCCCTGAGCCAGGGCTGGCTCTGGGTCCCTCCAACGTGGAATTTGACGACACCGCCACCACTAGAGGACTGTTGCAACATCCTTCCATTCTGAACTCCGCGATAGTAATAAGAAGCTTTGCCATAAAATTTGCCACCATTTCTTTCTCCCTTTCTCCCCATCTCTCGCGTTTATTTAGAAATGGAAGGAATGTCCAAGTCTCTCCTAGATAACAACCGATAACAGAATTTCAAAATAGGAATGACGTTAGCTTTTATTAAATAAATATTTTAATATTTTAGTTAATTTGGTAATCAACTTCCTTATTTTTGTTATCTTTTTGGACGGCTTTTCAGCTACGATGCTTTCACTCGGTCATCACGTAACCATGTTTGACCACACACATCAAAAGAAAACTGAGTTGTAGCAGTTAGGAGGTGATTGGTTTGAAGAAAAAGGGACATGGGAATGAGAAATTATTTACTTGTCAATGTTAGTAAATGGAAAAGGTTATCGTAGCTCATGGGAAACAAAGACACCTCCGTCAGCTTTGAGTTTCATTTTTCCCACTATGAGAAACCAACTTCATTACACTTTTTTTATGACCAATTTACCCCTATTAACATAAAATGGCAATTTTGTCCAATGACTTGGATTTGAAGAGTTTGGTTTACTACTACTATTCGAGATACTCTTATAATTAGTAAAAAGAGATGAACAACGTTGGTGGTCATTATTATGTTTACTTCTTTCATGAAATTGGATAATTAAACTTAGTTGGGCCTAAATAATAAAAATTTAGTAGACACAAAACATCCTCTTTGGGCATTTACTTTATATCAAGGAATTGAAAAATTAGTAGGGGCTCACATAAAATTAGGAATTGGATTTCTGATTTTGAAGGAATTCAATTCTTTAGTGGGAAGTAGTATTCTAATTCCTGGAGAACTAACTCATTAGGTATTCATTTTTTTTACCCATTATATCCACACACAATTTTAAAATTTTCAATTTTGTCATATACTTTAACCTAACAATGAGGACATTTTAGTAATTAGCACTACTCCTATCCCCAATTCCATATGATTTAGTAAACAATTTCAATAGGAATCCAAAATCTAACTTCCTGCAAACCATATGGTTTAATAAACAACTTCAATAGGAATCCGAAATTTAATTTTCCTCAATCCAACTCCTCCTCAATTTAATTCCTCCTAATCTAATTACGGATTTGTAAACATGCCGAAAGTATTTTTAAGGGTTCTATATCCCTAAGCCTAACCTAGAAGCAGAGGTGGACGCACGTTGGGACAAGAGGGGTCACACGACCCCTTGGGATGCCGGAAATCTGGCCGTGGACTTCATCGGAGACCCCTTGGCCGTTATTCGATTGACCTCTTGTCTGTTTCATAAGGAGCTCAATGAAAGTCCCCTCTGGGCTTGCCTTGTGCTGCTTTCTAAACTTCTTCCAGATGCATCCTCTCCTCCTGTGGTAGCACCACGACTTGAGTTTTTTTTTGGGTTGGAGAGGCAGCGAAGAAGATGATGTCGTGAAGATGATGTTGGTATTAGCCCTAGCTTATGCCTCATTTTAGTTGAAACTCAACGTTTCACTACTTGGGTTTTAATAAAAAAGTTGGGCCATGTATAAGTCAGTCTGGGCCATGTATAAGTCTAGCACAAAATTTTATTAAAAACTTGTATTTCTTTTTAAAAAGTCTGGCCCAAATTTTTATTAATAAAACCCTTTTAACCTTTTAGTCTACACCCAATGATATATTTAACTAATATGTTAGTACACGTGTCGTACTTGTATCCTAATTTTTGAAGATTTGAATGAATGTACTATCTTTATGCTTTCTAGTGTTATTTTTTTGAATAAAATTTTTTTCAATATTTTTACACTGTGACCCCTTGGACCAAGAATCCTGGATCCGCCACTGCCTAGAAGAGAGTTGGATAATTGAACAAAATAACCCAATGTTTTTTAGGAAGCACTTACGTATTCAATTTACTAGATACGAATTGAGGCACAATAGCAACTCCTTCTTTTCCTCGAACACATTGCATTGACCAATTAGCCAAACTCGCATTAGCACATAGTGATGATTTTTAATTGTTCACTGCATATGTGATGATTTTTAATATTCCAAGTCAACATTCTTCTAAGGAGGGTGTATTCAATTTAGATTTTAAATGATTTTAAAAGAGTTATAAAGTTGATGGAGTTTAATTGAATTTAATTGAGTTTGACTGAATTCTACAAACTCAACATAGATTTTGATTGAATTCATGTATAGATTTTAATTGAGTTTGTTAGAATTTTATTATTGATTTTAATGGAGTTTATAGTGATGGCGGTGGTGGTGATGGCAATGGTGGTGGCTATGGTGGTTTGTGGGGGAGGTAGTAGTGGAGGAGGTAGGGGTGGTAGTAGTGGTTGCGGCTATAGTGAGGCGGTGGAGGAGGTGGAGGTGATAGTGATGGTGGTGGTGGGAGTGAGGTGGTGAAGGTGGTGGTGGTGATGGTGGAGGTGGTGGCGGTAGCGGTGGCAATGGCGGTGGCGGTGGCAATGGCAGTGATGGTGATGATGCTGGCAGTGGTTGTGGTGGTGATGAAGGCGGGGCTGATAGTGAAGGTGGTAGTGGTGGTGGAGGTAGGGGTAAGGGTGGTGGAGGTGGTGGCTGTGGCAGTGATGGTGATGGTGCTGGCGGTAGTGGTGGTGATGGTGGGGCTGATAGTGAAGGTGGTAGTGGGTGGCAGGTATGGCGGTGGTGGTGGCGGCGACGATGATGACTGTAGTGGTGGTGGTGGCGGTGGCTATGGTGATAGTCATGATGAAATGGTGTTAGTAGAAGTAGTGAAATCATATATTGAGAATAAAAATTATATATCTATCAAAATCTCTAGGGGGAAGCAAAGATTTTTCATGGCCTAAAATTAGTCTATTATCAAACGAAATCCACCACTTTTTGTATTTCCTTTAAAATCAATGAGTTTTTGAATACACCCAAACTTTTATGAAGTCTTTTAAAGTTGTGATTGAATACATCCAAATTTGAATGGAGTTTAAAAGCCTGAATTGAATACACCCAGAATTGAATAGACTTTTATAAAATCGTGATTGAATACACCTAAACTTTTAAACCTCTTTAAAATCTTTTAAAATCTAAATTGAATACACCCGTAAATTTTTTATTTTATTTTATACAATGGAAAGTTACCTACAAGTTCATAGGCAATTTCAATAGCAGTTTCATACAACATTTTCATACACCGTCAAAACACAATCTTGCACTTGGACTCGATAAAGAAAAGACTGGTCGCGGAAAAAATGGAAGACGACCGCAAGCCAGCAGCAGCAGCAGCCCCAGCCAAGGAGTCTTCCTCCTCAAGCGCATGCAAAGACGTTCCCAATCTCCTCTCCTCCTTCGTCGACTCCTTCGTCGACTTTTCCGTCAGTGGCGGCCTCTTCCTCTTGCCTCAAAATGACCAAAATGCCCTCCCTCACCACCGCAACCCCGGCGACGATCCTCTTCCCTCGGCCCCACCGCTGCAGACCTATTATCCCCCGCAGGACCGCTTGATTGCCATAGGCGATCTCCACGGCGACTTGGAGAAGACCAAGGAATCGCTGAGACTCGCTAAATTGATCGACCCGGAGTCGGGTAAATGGGTCGGAGGGTCGTCCACCTTGGTCCAGATCGGCGACGTGCTTGACCGTGGCGGCGACGAGCTCAAAATCCTTTATTATCTCGAGAAATTGAGACGAGAAGCTGCGAGATGCGGCGGCACGGTGATTACAATGCACGGGAACCACGAGATCATGAACGTCGAAGGAGATTTCAGGTTTGCGACTCACAAGGGTTTGGATGAGTTTAGGGGTTGGGCCTATTGGTATTGCATTGGGAACCGAATGAAATCGCTTTGTAAAGGCTTGGAAGAGCCCAAAGATCCCTTTGATGGGGTCCCTCTAGGGTTTAAGGATGTCAAGGAAGAGTTTGTAGATGGGTTTAGGGCTAGAATTGCAGCATTGAGGCCAAATGGTCCCATTTCGTCCCGGTTCTTGTCCAAGAACTTGACCGTATTGGTTGTTGGAGATTCGGTTTTCGTCCATGGCGGGCTTTTGGCCGCACACGTTTCTTATGGCCTGGAGAAGATCAATGCGGAGGTGAGGGATTGGGTTCATGGATTGAAGGGCAGATTTGCACCCAAGTATTGTCGTGGGAAGAATGCCGTGGTTTGGTTGAGGAATTTTTCGCATGAATTTGCGGAGAAGTGTGATTGTTCAGCTCTTGAACATGTTTTATCTACAATTCCTGGCGCTAAGAGGATGATCATGGGTCATACCATTCAACAGTTTGGGATTAATGGCGTTTGCGAAGAGAGAGCAATTCGGATTGATGTTGGTATGTCGAAGGGGTGTATTAATGGGTTGCCTGAAGTTTTGGAGATCAATGGGAATTCAGGTATCAGGATCTTGACCTCAAATCCATTGTACGAGAAGAAGAAGTCTAGATCTTCTGTGGAACGTGAGAGGAGGCCAGGGCCTGGATTTTTGCCTCAAGAGCATGGACCAAAACAAGTGGAAGTGAAGGCTTAACTATCTGGGTATTTTATGCTAAACCTTACTAGTCTTACTTAAATGGAGCTCCTTCTGAACATATATGACTTTTTACTTTTTATTTTCTAAACTATTATTCAGCTGGCCGCAGAGGTGTAAATATTTAATCATCAATAGTCAAGCTGGAAATTGGATCAATGCTAACATGTTGGTATTCTTTAATTTGTGTTTCTGTAGCTGTTTTTGTTTTTCAACGTGAAACATTAATGCTTTCACTAACATTGGAAAATGTTTTGTGTGCAATCAGGGGATATATGTATACAAGTTTTGGTTTGTCATGTTATACATGTTTCGACTGTTTACTCTTTAGTGTGTTTCTACTTTTATTGATGCATTGTTGATCACTCATATCCTGAATCTAGTATAAAGTGCTGGATGGTAAGGCATTGTATCATTAGAAGTAGCTACCATAAGAATGCTCTTACTCTTTTCAGTTGATTTTGTCCACAATTGTGTTCTGATCGTTGATGTTGGTAAAAGTGAGGGATGTTATTATGATCTGATGGCCACAAGTGGAATACACAATGACTTATGAGTGTGATGCCAAGTAGGCTATATAAAGGTTTGGGCATCAAGAATTTGGAATCTTAAGAAAGACCCATAATTTTCTGCTTTGAAAGTGTTTTGCCATTACAATTGTAATGATATTTTTAGGTTTTTGGAAGTCTTTAGTTGTGGGTCGTGATGTGGATCGATTGTTGGACAAGTAATATATTCTCTGGATTTTGCCCAATAGTTTGAAGGAATAATTTTGGTGGCACATGTATTAAAAGTAATGGATTTAGACACAATTTTGTGTTTGATTTTAATTTTATAAGTAGTTTCCAGAGACATGGTCTTGAAATAGCAGGAATTTTTAAGAGTTTGCCTTATTGCAGCTTTTGCTTTTCTTGAACCAGAATCTGGAAATTGCAATGGAGAACATCATTTCTCTGTGATTCATTTTAAAAATGATCTCTATTGAAAATTGGATTCAGCAGAACTGATTTTCTAACAATGCAAGTACGGGGATTTGGGTTTCTATGCAGTTCTTCCAGCTATCAATATTACTCTTAGCCTCCTTTGTTTCGAAAACTGCCTCAAGTTCGAGCTCCCCAGCAAACTCCTGCTCACCAGGTAAAAGAAAAGAGTATAGAACTAATGAATGCCATAGTACATTGAGTTGAGTGTATGCCAATTCATGCTATGCCCTTTTAAGTTGAAATTTGAACCCAAATAGTCCTCACTGCAGTTAAATACATTAATTCTTCCCTGCAGTCAAATCTCTGTTTCCTTCATTTTCCTGCAGTAGTACTTTTTCTTTCAATTTGGGTGACTTTTAAATATTTTAATAATTCAAAGCTTTCAACATTGTTATTGACTTGTTTTGTTGCATAGTTTGGAATATCTTTAGATTAGGGTCCCCTGTAAGCACCAAATCTATAAAAGTATCCTATAGTTCAGCTACTCGAACTGCACAGATGCTAAAGTTGAAAGTAAAAATAGACCGACAACGAGATCTGAAATTAGAGCGAAGGGCGAATAAAGAGTGCCAACTAAGCAACATAACATCTGAAAGTAAATACTAATTTTTTCTTTCTTTTCAAAACGGATTTCCTGTCTGTCTGTTGCATGGTACAGTATAACTTAAATAACTGCTGTTCCATATCCTTAAGATTTATAAATTATTTGATAATTGTTATGGAGGGGTTATATAATTTGAGTTTTGGTATGATGGAACTGGACATTGAGCTCAAGAATTCCTCCAATAGTTATTGTAGCCTAACAAAGGTGTGGTTGAAATTACAGTTCCTTTGGAAAAAGCCTGCCTTTGATTTGGTTTAGTTATAAATTTACAATGCAATTTTTTTTTTTTGAAATAAATACACAACCACAGTTGGAGGAAGCGGTGCTACTTGGAGCTCAGTGTACAACTGAAGGAAATAGGTGGATCAAATAGGAGCATTTTTATGAATTACTCAAATAGGTGGATCAATAGGAGAACATAATTTCTCACCTCAACCTATTCTTTCTTTTGGCCTTCTCTGTTGGATCAATGTTGTCCATCCTAGAGGCTTTAGTTATAAGTGCTGGGAGAAGTTCAAATACATGGTCGAAACGTCCTTGCTAATGGATATAAGGGGCTAAGTAAATCCTGTTGAGATGACTATCGGAACTTGCTTTTTTCTCTGTTATAGTTGAAATGCATTCTCTGCTTTTAATATCGATTAATAGTGTCAGATTGTCAACTTTGTAGACTGTTTTTTGTTAGTAAAATTTGTCTTAAGTTGACTGAACCTTTACCATTTGTACTCGCGGCATGACTGTTACTATATTCATACTCGACATGCATTTTGCTGACAGTCGTCTGCATGTCCATACATCCGCTTGTCTCTTTTATTTTCCTTCTATATTGTAGGGACCATCATAACCATTTCCCACTTTCTTTATCAGATGGCTGACAAGTATACTTGGTCAAACAATGAAGAGAAATCATTGCCAGCTGACATCGAGGAGAAGTCATTGCAAATGGCCAATGTGAGGGAGTAGCTACTTTTAAGAATAGATAAATGCTGGAAGGTGAGTTAGAGGAAGAAGATTGAAGGTGCTTCATAAATAGAAATAAAAATATAAACTACACACTTAACGGAAGACAACGGAATGTCTATAAATTGTAAACTTTGGGAAACACAATGACTAATTTGGCTAAATTTTTTTCTTCGTAACCAAATTGAATTTTGTGCAAAATCCCAGTGACCAAAAAGGTATTAACCCTAGTATTAAATAAGAATGCTTCCATTCACACCTCCTTGTCATATTTTCCCACACACTATTTGATGAAAATTTTAATGAGCAATTTGAGAGAACCTGGACGCTTAGACGTCTAGATTATATTTGGTAGCTCAAGAAAATCAACATACATTATTAATATTGCTCAAGAGTTGAAAGAGGTACAGATCGTTGGCTTTATCTGAAGTCTGCAGTATAAGGAAACAAGTAATGGTAGTAACTATTTTTTTACCGAGTATATATGCTATGGACATCAGAATAAGTTATAAAATTTTGTTTGTATATTTAAGCATATTTTCAATTTCTTTTATTTTCTTAAGAGAAAAAAAAGAAGATTGTATTTCCAACAAGATACTAGCATGTTCCTGTCATATATCAAATATAGGTGAATAAATATTGGAAGAAAATCATCGATTGATTCCTCTCTGTCCTTTCGGTTCATTCTTATTGTTCTGGTTATAAGTTAGTAAACATGTCATTACTATCTAAAGGATCACTAAATATTATTCCCCCGACATGACATGACAAATTAAGCTTTGGATTATTAGTACCCAAATGCCAAAATGTGACTTCATAGTTAGTAGCATATCCTTTGATAGTCAGAAGGCTCACTTAGTCTTACTCAACATTAATGCCATTTGACAAACTTGAACAAGCGGGAAAGCAAAATGCTGGTAGAAGTTAGGGAAGTGGAAAGTCAGTGAATGAAAATAAATACCATTTGAACTGCACAGCCGGTGAGCATGTTGCCTTTTTGTACTAAGATCCTTTTCAATATTAATGAAGTTGACATCAATCCCTCAATTAATAATTAAGTGCAAGCACATGAGCCTCCTGAACAGTTCATCTAACTAACTATAATTAACAAGGTTGCTGGAACTGATAAAAAGCACCAAAGCCAGCTTAACAACTTGTAAAAGTTAGATTTACTAATTTTATACCATTTTAGTGTTGCAGGGTTTTGGCTCAAAAATCTGTAATACATTATTAGCATAAAAAATCTGTGCCATAGAATTAATTTTGGCTCTGTGATCGGCAATCTTATGAAAATAGGAAGTGTTACAGTCACTAGCTTGATTGACACAATAACGTTGGCGCCAATGTAGTTCATCGAGTTCTAGTAACTTGTCGAGCTCATTTGCAACCAATTTTTCTAGAGAAAGGCTTCAAAGAGGGCAACAGTTTGAAAGGAAGCTAGAGAGGTACATAGAGATTGAATTTTGGAATTCATATGATTGAATTTTTTACTTTTCCACTTCGATAGGCACTTAGCACAGATGGCAAGATTAGTCGTGGGAGACAATGCTACCCTTGTTGAATTATTCTTTAACAATCTTCATTAGTTGTCCATTGTTCCTCAAACTGGAAATGACCTGGACTCTTATAACGCCAAACATCAACACCAGCCTGTATGTTTGGGAGGAGAAAAATGGGGTGATGATCAGAAGAATATGCTGAAAGATGGTAGAATGTGAAATTGCCTTATTGCTGAAACAAGGCTAAATTACTAAAGCATCTGTCTAATCGCGCTTGAACATTGGCGATATCTTTGCGGTTGTCCGTCCAGGTAAAAGGATGACCCACAAAATCAAATGATAACATATTACAAGCGTAAATTACCCATTGAAAATCTTCGATTTGACCAACGAAGTGGAGACAAGGGCCATTTTTTTTGTCCATAGACAGAATCTCATTGAAGTCACCGCAACACATCCATGGACCAATATCCACCTAACTCAAACTGCAAAGAAGCTCCATGAATCTATCGAGTAGGGTCAGGATAACCATAGAACCTAGTAATTTGTGTAACAAAGGAATTAGGAAAGGTAACCCGAGCATCAATATGTCCCGGAAGAGGATGAGAGCAACACAACCTATAAACCAGGCTTCCAAAGAATACAAAGACCACCAGAGAACCCTTCAAGGGGAACACAGAGGAATCCACTCACACCAAGTCTTCGAACCAATCCTCCCATCTGGACAACAGTCAAATGAGTCTCAATAAGGAAAATAATATCTGGTGTTTTGTCTTGTGATAGGTTTATGAGATCACGGAACGTATGACGGTTAATACATCATAGCAGAGACCATAATTTCCACTCAAACCACCAAGCCAAGACGAATAAAAAAACCACAGCATGCAAAGGAGAAAGATGAGAGATAGGAGAGCAAAAATCCAAAGAATTACCATAACACTAGCACGCTTAGGAAAACACCGGTAGGGACCTAGAGTCACAGAGAGTGAAACCAGCTGGTGGGCGATGTGAGGGAGACACGAGGGCAGAGAGCCCTAATTTCGACTGTGCTCACAATCGATACCAAACCAAACCAATAAAATCTCAAGGGACCAGTCGATTAGCACCTGCGATGAGCCGGAGTGGAAAAGGAAGAGACAAAACCAGTCACTCGTGGCGAGTCGTAAGGCGAGAAGGAGAGATGACGACGAAACCTATCGCGGGCAAAGGAGGAATGACGGCGACTGGACTCGTGGGCGGCAACTAACCTAGAGGTGGAACCTTGGATATGACGTGCGGCTCTTCTCGCTTAGCGAGAGATTGACCTTGGGAGCTAATTTCCTGTCTTTATTTGTATTGTTATGACTTGGTTTTTTCAAGCTTTATCTATTTTTGATTATTCTGAGTTTGCACTCTTAGTTGGGATGCTTATGCCAGAGTTTCTTCGATCATGCGTGATCGTTAGTAGTGAAGCCCCAAATTGTCTTAATTTTGATGTTAGATTGCTTCGTTATTGTAATGACCCTTTGTGCCTAGTGACTTTTGTGGCTGAATTATGAATGCAATTCTAGAATTTCTCAAAAAGATAATATAAAAAAACACATATTATACCCTAGTAGCATATATAAGAAATTGTTCTCAATGTGTCCCTCACCTCACACCTCCTTGTGTTATTAGTTCTTTTCTTTTTTTTTATCGAAATATTGTGTTACTAGTTCACATGTTACAATTGGTGAACAACATGATTAATTTATTAGGGACCTAGGGTATATTATTAAATAAGAATGCTTCCATTCACACCTCCTTGTCATATTTTCTCACACACTATTTGATGAAAATTTTAATGAGCAATTTGAGAGAACCTGGACCCTTAGACGTCTAGATTATATTAACATACATTATTAATATTGCTTAAGAGTTGAAAGAGGTACAGATCATTGGCTTTATCTAAAGTCCTGCAATATAAGGAAACAGGTAATGGTAGTAACTTTTGTTTTTACTGAGTATATACATGCTATGGACATCAAAATAAGTTATAAATTTTTGTTTGTATATTTAAGCATATTTTTAATTTCTTTTATTTCTTAAGAGAAAAAAAATTGTATTTCCAACAAGATACTAGCATGTCCCTGTCATATATCAACTAGGTGAATAAATATTGGAAGAAAATCATCACGGGAATGATTGATTCCGACTCTTAGTCCTTTCGGTTCATTCTTATTATTCTGATTACAAGTTAGTAAACATGCCATTACTATCTAAAGGATCGCTAAATATTATTCCCCCAACATGACATGACAAATTAAGCTTTGAATGAGTACCCAAATGCCAAAATGTTACTTCATAGTTAGTAGCATATCCTTTGATACTCAGAAGGCTCAATTAGCCTTACTCAACATTAATGCCATTTGACAAACTTGAACAAGCAGGAAAGCAAAATGCTGGTAGAAGTTAGGGCAGTGGAAAGTCAGTGAATGAAAATAAATACCATTTGAACTGCAAAGCCGGTGAGCATGTTGCCTCTTTGTACTAAGATCCTTTTCAATCTTAATGAAGTTGACATCAATCCCTCAATTAATAATTAAGTGCAAGCACATGAGCCTCCTAAACAGTTCATCTAACATACTATAAATAACAAGGATGTTGGAACTGATAAAAAGCACCAAAGCCAGCTTAACCAACTTGTTGGATTTACCTTCTATACCATTTTAGTGTTGCAGGGTTTTTTCGATGCAGACCCGTCTTGGTTTCCAAAGGGCCCTTCTTGGTCTCTGGTTGTGCTTGTTTGCTGTAAGCTTCTGCTACAGCAATGCAGAGACTATTGAGGAAGCTGGAGAACAAGCACTAGACAAAGCTTATTCAGGTGAGATATATAATATATATAGAGTTCTTTCATCAGACCTCCGCATATTATTACCTTGCGGATGCCATTGTAAACATGGAGGAGAACAAAGAGAGGTAGTAGAAAATACATGGCATTCACACGGTAATAACGTACAGAGATCCGCATAGGAGAAAATCTGTGTGTATATATATATTTATATGTGTGTATGTAATTATATATTAGTTTTAGGCTACTTGATTACACTACAAATTTTCTTTTAGAGGAAGCTACTTACGCTACTTGACAGCTCTCGCAATGTAGCACAATACAATAACAAAAGTTACAAAGCAGACCCCTTCATTGCTCCTCATTATTTTGAATTACTTACTGAAATCTCTAGGTTTTGTTATTTTTTTTTGTTAATTGTTTTTCTGATAAGTAACATTCTTCTGCATCTCTTTGTGCACATGTCCAAATTGAAGAGCTGCAAACAGAGGCAGCAGAGCTCAATGAAGAAGGGAAGTTTGTCTTTAAGAAACACCCCGTACCTAAGATTCCCATTGTAAAGAAGCCATTTCCACCAAAGCCCTTCTTCAAGAAGCCACTCCCTCCACCCTTCAAGAAGCCAATCCCTCCTCCAGTTCCAATCTTCAAGAAGCCACTCCCTCCACCTGTTCCAGTCTTCAAGATTCCACCCTTCAAGAAGCCGGGTCATCCGCCGGTACCATTTGTGGAAGGAAAACCATTTGTAAAGAAGCCATTTTTTCATCCCCTTCCAAAATTCAAGAAGCCATCTCTACCTCTTGTTCCAATCTATAAGAAGCCACTTCCTCCACCAATTCCCGTATACAAGAAACCATTTCCCCATCCTATTTTCAAGAAGCCACTTCCTCCACCCATTCCAACATTTCCTCCACATCCTTTCCTCGGGAAGCCACTCCCTCCTCTGGTTCCCTAAAGCTAGCCTAGTGTTCTTTCACCTAAGCCCATATTGTTAAGGGATGAAAGCATAGAAGTTATGCATTGGTTAGAATAAATTACTACATGGAGAGAGACAGAGACAGAGAGCGAGAGAGAGAAGAAAGATGACAACGGAAGAAGAGACAGTTCTTCGAAGTTGAAACTTTACTATCAACCTTTGCATTGTAATATTTCTACATGTATTGTAATATTTCTGCTTGTTCTTGCTGTTATATGGCTACTGTGTAATACCAAATTTGCATTTTATCAGTTCAAGGAAATATTTTTGATTAATTCCAAAGAATCAACCTCAAGCCCTCAGCACATAAGACTTTTTCTGGATTAATTTGTACTCAAATGGTGAATTGTCAAGCCAACGGGTCCATAGTGTTTTAAGTGTTTTTTTTAGGAAATCACAGAAGAAAGGAAAGGAGAAGAAGCAAGAAGAATTGCATAATACTACTCTGCTATACGTGTAGCAGAGAGAATGTTCTTTTCATTCTGACTCTCTCTCTTTCTTACAACCTCACGCACATAGTGTGAGGGGGTTATATGACGGTTAGGATTAATAGCTGGATCCCTTACATATCAAGGAGATCTCAGCCATCCCTTTAGTCATCCAATAGAAAGCTTACACTTGGCTTACAAATTGAGTTAAAACAAAAATGTATTTAACTACCTAATAAATCTGCTTAAGAGCTTATAAATCAACACATAGCTTAATGGTAAGAGCATTTGTTTGTAGATCAGTGACCTCAGGTTCGAACCCTAAACCCAATGACACCTCCCCTTTCAAACTTTGACACAAAAAAAAGGGTGAATTGTTAAAGGGAAAGAACCACACTAAACCTACTTGATTAAGGACCAGTTTAATCATTACCCTAATTCTAAGTCCTTAGTGAAACTGTGCTCTCAATCTTAGCATCTCAGAGCATTCACAATGGGTTCCCTAAATCACTTTCTTAGATAAATTTTAGGGAGGAATTGGAAAAATACAACTACTCCAACCATGCTCCCTATCCACCTCCTAAAATAGGGAGACCTCTATGAGCTCCTAAAATTGAGGAGAGAGAAAGAACTCCTAGTGGCTCCCTATAATTTAATGCTACTTTATTTAATAAGTATTTCAAACATTTAATTAATGGTAACTTTTTTTTATATTATTTTTAATAGAGATGGACCAATTAAAAAAGAGTTATAGCATTTATGACTCCATAAACTAGAGAGCATGATTGGAGTTTAAATTTTATAGAGAGCTCCTAAAATAAATTTTATATGTTTTTAGCTAAAATTTAACTAAAAAAATAAAGAGCATGATTGTGGATGCTCTGGTAAAATTCTAAGATGCATTTGAGGAATATAATTATCATTGAGATATCAATTTTGAGTACAGGAATGTGAGCAATTACTCTCTCTACATAGAGCTTGTATAAATAGGGATAAACATATCAATGGGTACTGAATTTGCATAAGCTTTGTTATGATAGCAAACCAAACCACCATGCAGACTTGAATTATGAACTTATTAGCACAGCTGTTAACCCAGACTTTTCTTGCCTTATCTCAAGTCCTGCAAGATGTTGACGTGAGTCTCCTAATTAATCAAGGAGATTTATTTCCTTGATTAATTAAGGGATTTACTTTCTTATTTTATATAATTGGTAAATTATTGTATAATTAGGAGATACTTTCCTAATTCTTTACTATATCTAATTCCTTGTATAGCCCTCATGTACACTCTTATATATACCTCCTTATGGAGAAGAATAAAGTTAACCTAATATATTCAAATCATATTCATATTTTAGCATGGTATCAGAGCAATCGATTCTCAGTTGTCTCTAAATCCTCATATCAAATTTCTTCACACCCATACCCTAAATCAAATTCCTCATATTTACAGCTTCAGATTCAGATCTTCATACCCCAATCCTCATATCCTCTTATCACAAAACCCTAAACACATACTTTTTTCTCTTATTCTTCAATCCTTCCGCCATGGATATCGTCTCATCTTCCCAAACCACTGCCTCCACTTCCCCATCCTCCAAAATTGCCACAGCAGGTTCCCAAGGTTATATTTTGCATAGTTCTTCAAAGAAACACACATGAGTCATTGACACCAGAGCCACTGATCACATGACCTTTGATCCTGGATAAATTACCTCTCATACACCGTCATCTCAATCGGTGGTGTCTAATGCCAATGGTACCTCCTCTCGAGTAATTGGGGAGGGTTCCCTCTCTTGCTCTGACTCCCTCACTTTGGATTTTGTGTTGATTGTTCCATCCTTACATCATAATATCTTGTCGGTTGCCCAAATTACTACGGCTTTGAATTGCACTGTGACCTTTTGGCCTACTCATTGTGTTTTTCAGGACATTCTCAGCAGCAAGACAATTGGTTGTGGTACTAGGAGGGGCAAACTCTACTATATGGACTTGGCATCTGAAGTGAAGCCAGCCTTAGTCAAACTTACAAAATGGGGGGGTACGAGTGTTGAGAAGCACACTTCCGAAGTATGGTTATGGCATCGCTGTCTTGGACATGCTTTGTTTGGATATTTACAAATGCTATTTCCTTCCTTATTTTCCAAGTTAGATATTTCTAGTTTTAAGTGTGACATCTGTGAAATGGCCAAGAGCCATCGTGTTCCTTTTCCCTTAAGTTCACATAAAAGTTTGGTTTCTTTTTCTCTTGTTCATTCTGATGTTTGGGGCCCGGCTAAAATTACCACTCCAGGGGGTGCTACATGGTTTGTCTCGTTTATCGATGATTGCACACACATGACCTAGGTTTCCCTTCTCAAAACAAAAGGGGAAGTCAGTTTCAAGTTTCAATAGTTCTATCAAATGGTGGAGACACAATTTCATACCCAAATTCAGGTTCTTCGGTCTAACAATGGCGGAGAATTTCTCAACCATGATCTTAATTAGTTCTTACAAGATCATGGCATCATACATCAACGCTCATGCCCTTACACTCCCCAACAGAATGGTGTGGCTGAACGAAAGAATAGACACTTATTGAAAGTAGTTCATGCCTCTCTTTTTGGTGCCAATATGCCTAGGCCCTTTTGGGGAGAAGCCATCCTCTCTGCCACATACCTTATTAATCGGATTCCCTCTAGTATCCTCAATTTCCAAACCCCCCTTCAAACACTTCACCACCATATCCAAATACCTCCTACACAAAACCTGGAATCACGGATTTTTGGCTGTGTGGTCTTTGTCCATTTACATGATCACCAACGCAGCAAATTGGATCCCCGCGCCGAAAAGTGTGTTTTCATTGGTTATGGACCTCATCAGAAAGGGTACCGGTGTTATCATCCTCCTAGTCAGAAGGTTTATACTTCTATGGATATTGTGTTTCGAGAACACGACATATATTTTTCAATCGTACAGGAGGAGCATCGCGATACCAACACTTCTCAAATTTCAGAACTTTTTCCAAATTCATCTTTGCCTGAATACGACCGGTCGCAGGATACAAGCAACTGGTCGCAAGAGACTCTGCCTGAAAGCGACCGATTGCTCCCGAAAATCTGCCTACGCCTCACCGCTTCAAAACGACCGGTGGCCAGAGGACCGCGATCGGTCGTCTCCCTGCCGTCAAACTCAGGAGGAGAAAATTGAGGAGTTTTTGCCCGCTAGGAGAATTCTTCAGCTCCAGTACCACACCAATCACCTACTAAGGACGTCATTCAAGTAACATATTTTCCTGAAAGTAATAACATTAATGAAATATTCCATGATGATTTAATTTCAGAAGGCACAGAGCCTGCATATCATATTCCAAAATGGAAGAACCGTGGCAAACCTCCAGTTCACTACGAACAGATCTTAATGCAAAAGAGAAATATCCCATCAACAATTATGTATTCCTCAACAGATTATCAAGAGTCACGGGTACACTTTGTGAAGCAGTTGGTCGACATACCTATTCCCAACAGTGTAACTAAAGCACTAGAAGACCCAAAATGGAAAGAATCCATGAATGAAGAAATGCGAGCTCTCCAGAAGAAGGCGCATGGGAACTCATGCCATTACCTCATGGAAAGAAGATAGTGGGATGCATGTGGATTTATACTGTGAAACTCAAAGAAAATTGATCCATTGAAAGATATAAAGCTAGATTGGTGGCGAAGAGGTATACACAAAGATATGGGATAGACTACCAAGAGACCTTTGCCCCAGGAGCCAAGATTAAAACTATTAGAATCCTTCTGTCTCTAGCAGCAAATCTCGATTGGCCATTACATCAGTTTGATGTAAAAAATGCATTCTTATATGGAGACTTGGAAGAAGAAGTATATATGGACTTACCACCAGGATGTAACTTAGCTCATGACAAGGAGAATCAAGTTTGCAAGCTCAGAAAGTTATTGTATGGGTTAAAGTAATCCCCTTAGGTATGGTTTGGCAGATTCACTAAATCTATGAAGAATTTTGGATATATACAGAGTAATGCAGATTACACTTTGTTCTTGAAGCGTGATGGAAGAAAACTTACTGCATTGATTGTTTATGTGGATGACATAGTCGTAATGGGAAACGACATAGGAGAGAAACTGAAACTACACAAGTATTTGTCTCAGGAATTTGAGATGAAATATTTAGGTGATCTGAAGTACTTTCTAGGAATTGAAGTAGCTAGGTCCACAACTAGTATATTTCTGTCTCAAAGGAAGTATGTATTAGATCTGCTCATTGAAACAGGAATGCTTGGATGCAAACTTGCTAATACACCCATCGGGATGAATCACAAGTTATGTGAAGACATGGATCAAGAACCAACCAATAAGGAACAATACCAATGCCTTGTTGGAAGGTTGATATATTTAGCCCACACAAGACCAGATATTGCATATGCTGTGAGTATGGTTAGTCAGTTTATGCATTCACCCAAGTGTGTTTCATAGGAATGCAGTTGATCGGATCTTAAGATACTTAAAGTCAGCCCCTGGGAAAGGATTAATGTTTTCAAAAAATAGAGATCTCGAAGTTGTTGGATATACAGATGCTGATTGAGCTGGCTCTATTACTAAAAGACGCTTTACTTCAGGTTACTTCACTTTTGTGGGAGGTAACCTAGTCACTTGGCGAAGTAATAAACAAAATGTGGTTTCTCGGTCTAGTGCTGAAGCAGAGTATCGAGGAATGGCTTACGGAGTTTGTGAATTACTATGGATCAGAAGACTATTAACAGAATTGGGTTTCAAACCAGAAAACTAATGGAGTTACATTGTGATAACAAGTCAGCCATCGATATTGCCCACAATCCAGTTCAACATGATCAAACTCAACATGTTGAGGTGGATAGACATTTTATCAAAGAAAAAATTGAGAAGAAGATCATCTGCCTACCCATTCGTAAGATCAGAAGATCAATTGGCAAATATTTTAATCAAAACTATTTGTGGAAGAGTATTTCATGACTCACTTACCAAGTTGGGCATTGGTGACGTATATGCACCAATTTGAGGAGGAATGTTGACGTGAGTCTCCTAATTAATCAAGGAGATTTATTCAAGGAGATTTATTTCCTTGATTAATTGAAAGATTTACTTTCCTATTTTATATAATTGATAAATTATTGCATAATTAGGAGATACTTTCCTAATTCTTTACTATATCTAATTCCTTGTATAGCCCTCATATAAACTCTGATATATACCTCCTTATGGTCCTTATGGAGAAGAATGAAGTTAACTTAATATATTCAAACCATATTCATATTTTAGCACAAGAACTATCTCTATTAATGCATCTGGAAGGAAAATACAAATGGAAGTAATTATTTTTGACTGTGTACAGTAATTGTTTTTGTTCATTCATAACTGAGTAAATACACTTTGGGAAAGATTTTGGTGACTCTGAATATTGTTAGGAAGCTTTAGCATCCAATCTTTTTTTCCTCAATTTGTCTCCCAACTTTCTCACGCTAGGATATTATGGGGCCCAGTTGGATAGATATTGAAGAAATAATTCGATTTTAAAGTATCACCAACTATTCTACTTCCCTAAAAGCATCACCAAATAAGATTTATTATGTAATCTTCTACATCTAACTACACATGTTATATACAATTTTCCAAAAATCCTAGTCCCCTCTTTCCCAAAAAACACTCTATAGCCGTTTTCACTTTGAGAGGATAGGAGTCAATGTTCTTCCTCCCCTCTCCCCTTCTCCCTTCCTACCTTCTCATCTTTTCCCCAACTTTTAGAGACAAAAGGTTTCCCCTACTTGTCTTCATTTTGTAATGATTTTCCTACACTCATCACAGGCGGATGCGTTTTGGCCTCAGATTTCCACTTGCGTTTCGGTGTTGGATCTCTACCACAATCATTTTTGCGGTTTCTTTATGTTTGGAATAAGTTAGAGAGACTCTTTAGGTTTTCTGTGTGGTTTTCATCTCTCCTTTGTGACAGTTTTTCACATCTCCTTTGTGAAAGCTTTCCACCTCTTCTTTGTGAGAGTTTTTTTTTGTGTGTGGAAAAGATGGTGGATTTCATTAGATAATTAGAGTATTACAAGGATAAAGCATGTATAGAGTGGCCTCGTTAAAACCTCTATGAGGAAAACTCAATGGGACAAAGCCTCATAACAAGAAAGTGTACCACACATACCGAGACTACAAAAGAGCCAAGCAATAGTACACTCAAGAGAGTCCTCATTTAGACAATCCTGTAACCAAAGAGGTGGTCAGAAAACCAAAAAGCTAAAGCTTCTTGCCCAAGACTCAGGGGAGCGAGGCGAGGAGCCAGCGAATATCTTCAACTAGAGCCCTGTTGTATTCCTAAAAGGACACAAATTAATGTGCAAACAACCAATTAAAAATACCCGCAAGTGCATGAATCTATTGAGGTATAGATTATGTAAGTACGTGGTCGATCCCACGAAGAACTTGTCGGCTTCCTATAAGTTCTAACTTGAGTACATAAAGAACACTAATTTAACACAACACAAATGCACAAAACAAATTGGAAACTAAAAATGAATAAAGGAAGGTAAAAGAAAAGAAACAAAACAAGAAAACTAAAGAAAAACACAAACAACACTTTCTATCACCCTTTTATCACCTATTTATCACACATGAACAGTGCCATGAACAGTGATGACCGGTCGTTTTTGCACAGAATCGTTTTCTCTATTTTTCAGTTTCGACCTCTGTCCAGTTTTTGACCTATAACTTTCTAACCGTACGTCCAAAATTCACGTTCTTTATACAGTTGGATTCAGTACAGAAAATGGAAGAACACAACGCGGACCAAAAGTCCAAAACAATTACGGAAACAAATAAAATTCAGTAACAAAGACACATAACGTGTCGAACACACAACTCTACACACACATTTGGGGGGGGGGGGGGTTGATTTGTTTCAAGTGACCTATTTCTATTTCATGAAAGTAAATGGACTTTGAATTTAAATGAGAATAGCAGAGATGAATTATCAAAAAGTGGAATTAAAATGTAACAAACACTAGGGTTTCGAATCCACCCTAAACAATTCTACCTATGTTCATGAATACTCAAGTGATGAACTCTAAACGTGTTGATGAAGATATTCGCAATCAAGACCATGGATCGTGGCTCAAGACGCATTGATTCTCTCTAATATACGTAAAGTGCATGGTTCGTGCTACAATACTTGTGCCCTCCCCATAACAGAACCTAGGTATGGTTCGTACTTCGATTCAATTACAAGGAAAACTCATTAAGTTCAAAGAGAATATGAACATCACAAGAATCCTAATAGCATGGTGTTTACATCAGGTATTCAATAAACCAATTCACATGGATGATTCTTATTTCATCCATTTATTGCTTAGGATAACATGAAGATACACATAACCCCAACAATCTCAAGAAGCATGTTTTCAAAGATGATCAATCAAAGAAGAACACACATCAAGGATAGATTAATTTGGTGAATTGGAATTCATCAACAATATCCAGAAATTCATACACTCAAGCATCAAAACAATAAGGTAATCATGTTTAGGGCTTCAACCTAAGCCCTAGCTATGGAGTTTAGTTGCTCATACTTATTTTAAATACAAACTCAAAACAAAACTAGAAAGAAGTTACAGATTTTGTGAACATGGGAGCTCAAGGTCTTCAATGGTGGAAATCTCTTCCACTCCTTGCTTTGTTGCCCTTGTCTCCCTCCTTGAGCTCCCTAGCTCCAAGCTTCATCTCCAGCTCCAAAATCTCTGCAAAATTATGGAATGATTCTCATTGCAATGGCTGATGCTCTTTGCACTCCTCTCTCCTCCTTTCCAGCTTTTTCAAAATATCTTTTAATAGAAAACAATTACTTTTGTTAAAGCCTTAAGCCTTGTCTCCTTGCCATGATGGGCTCTTTTGTTATTGTCTTCACCAAGATGCTCTTTGTTTCAGAAAATATCTCTCAACCAAAGTAATTTCTTGTTACCAAGTGTTATGGTAACAAGAAGAATCAAGATAACATTATGGAGGTAAAAAACTGGCCTACTTCAGATTTCCAGAGCTGCTGTAACACATAGGACCAGTTGGATAGGCTAAACTTGTCCAATGGAGCTCAAATTTGGATATGTTGTAGTTAACATCCATTGGAACAAGTTTCATGAAGATCTTCACCTCATCCGAGCAGTGGAGCATGCTGATCCAAGGCCAAGAAGTGGACCTACGAAAATGAACAAAAACAGAATTTATAACCAATAATGCACTTTTAGCTCTTTTTCATTATAACCAAGGTAAAACCTACGAAAACACAAAAAGGAAGTAAAAAGCTATAAAATGTCAAGAACTAACTCAAAATAATGGGTGAATAACATGATAAATCATGTGTAAAAATGAACCGAACAAGCCCCTTCTGCAGCATAACAAAGATATTCCTGAATGATCAAATGGATGGCAGTTGAAGAGTCATACTCAACAATGAGAGGCGTGAGAGAAGAATCCACCTAAAAGAAAATACCAATTTTGAGAGCATACAACTCAATAGCTAGGACTAACAGCAAGCTAGGATTATGCATCGCTACTACCCAACAAAGACGACTTGTAGGAATCTCTAACCGTTAGACCAACCCCACGTAAATTAGAACTCAAGCTAAGTGCACCATCAATGTTAATTAAGTTTAAAATAACCAAGAGGGGGAGATTGCCACTTTTTATCAGGAATTGCAGAACAAACCTTCTAATGGATTGATAAAACCTTCTGATACTCAACATCATAGTTCTTTGTACTAAAAACTATTTGATCAGGGGGCAAGATAGGAGAACAAACCAAAGCTGCATTTTAGGTACTCCATAAGAACCACAAAGTAATAGTAAACAAAGAGTGTTGTGACCTAGGGAGGATATCCCATACAGCCAACAACCAAATAGCAGCATCATGACAAAGTAAAGTGGTGAGAAGTGGAGCCCAACTCATTAAGCGCAAAATAGAAGAACTGACCGTGCAATCATGAATAGCATGCATCGTAGTTTCAGTCGAACCCATACAACGAAAGCAAGTGGTATCTTGGATTATTTTCAGCTGAAGAAGTACCTCACAGGTAGGGAGAGTGTTATGGGCGAGACATGAAAGGAAATGTTGCATTTTCGGTGGAACATAAAGCTTCCATAGATGCTTCCATAATTGTTGAGAGGAGGAAGAGGAAGACCCGAACACAGACAAAGAGGCCATTTAAGCTTGAAATTCCAATGCAGACCAATATCCACTCTTAAATGTATACCGACCATTACAAGTAAAATTCCAAATACAGCCATCACCAGGATCGCAATTCAGAGGGATAGATAGGATGAGTTCAACTTTATGAAAGGTGAATAAGCAGGTAGATCTTAGAAACATTCTAGTGACCGTTAGCAGGTAATATGAGCACTGACTCTGGAATCCACAGGGAGACAAGGAGAAGATTGAACAATAAATGTAAGCTGGTGAGGTACCCACAGATCGGTGTAGATGTTCACGAGTCGGCCATCACCGATACGCCATCGAAGACTATGGGAGAGGAGTTCACGACCCCATAATATCGACTGCCAGGTAAAAGAAGGTGTCGAACCCCTTTAAGCATGCAAAAAATCAAACTTTGGAAAATACTGAGCTTTAAGCATCTGTGCAATAAGGGAATTGGGAAATTCCAGAAGATGCCCCCTTTGTTTAGCAAGCAAAGCTTGATTAAAGTAGACAAGTTCTTGAAAACCGAGACCTCCTTCAGTCTTGTGCTTGCTCATAGCCTTCCAGGTCTTCCAATGGATACCTTTTTCACTACCTTTAGACCACTAATAACGAGCAAAAATAGTGACATCCCACATCGACCAACGGAGATGGGGTGATGTCCTTTATATGTACATGACCACCTCCATCTAGCACGAGGCCTTTTGGGAGCTCATTGGCTTCAGAGTCATGGGAACTCCGAAGTTAAGCAAGTTGGGGCTAGAGCAATCCCAGGACGGGTGACCCACTGGGAAGTTGCTTGTGAGTTCCAGAAACAAAACCATGTGGTTAGAGAGGGGGCCCAAAGCGGACAACATCGTGCTACGCAGAGCCGATCCTGGGATGTGATAAAAATACTCTCAATTTTAGGGCATAAGCCAGTCAGGTAGACAAAAGGCACTCATAGAATAGGTAGGCATCGCCTAACACACCACCTTAATAAGCACCTCCTTCCCAGCTTTTTAAATAAGTTTACCTTCCCATCCCGAAATCTTCTTTCAAACGAGATCTTTGATAGCTAGGAACATATGTTTTTTTATTTTTTTCGGACTATAGTAGGAAGATCCAAATAACGTTCATGGCAAGGGACGATTGGTATCCCCAAAAGCTCTTGAAGTTGAGCTTGGATTGATTCAGGGGTGGATGGGCTAAAATAGATAGCAGACTTGGCACATTTTATTTGTTGTCCCGAGGCTGCTTCATAAAGACTAAAAAAGCGTTTCAATTATTTTATCTGGGTAACTTCAGCATCACAAAATAAGAGACTGTCATCTGCAAAAAATAGGTGATTAAGAGAAGGAGCAGGAGAAATCTCGCAGACTTGAGAATCTCGATCGGCTTTATGAAGTAATGCTGAAAAGCCTTCATCCACTAAAAGGAATAAATAGGATGAGAGAGGATCTCCTAGGCGTAGACCACGAGTAGGGGTGATGTTAGATCGCTCTGTTATTGTAATGACCCTTTGTGGCTAGTGACTTTTTTGGCTAAATTATGAATGCAATTTCAGAATTTCTAGAAAGAAAAAAAAAACATATTATAATATGAGTGTATGTCATAATTGATAAGTCATGAATATGGTATAGTATTAATCGGAAAAAAAATGGTATAGTATTAATTAATAGATACAGGTGTTATAATATAAATAAATTGGTAACATGCAAGGGTTTGTAGCTCAAGTGATAATCGTTACACCGAAGAATTTCTAAAAAATATAACATCGTAGCTAGTACCCTAGTAGCATATATAAGAAAATTTCTCAATGTGTCCCTCACTTCACACCTCCTTGTGTTACTAGTTTTTTTTTCTTCTTTTAGTTCGAAACATTGTGTTACTAGTTCACATGTTATAATTGGTGAACAACATGATTAATTTATTAGGGACCTAGGGTATTGTTGAAACGATAATTTTTATGAATTAAATAGGGATGCATGTCTACGTGGAAATTTATTAAAAGCGAGTGACAATAATAATAATTCATCCAGCATGTGTTTAAACGGAATAAAAGTTCTTTTGATGCAATGGTTGTACTTAGAGTGTTTGTATCAAACACTAAGACCAAGGAGTGATAGTTCACTCAATCTCAAACTCCTCAAAACTCATGGCCTATAGAATAATCATGCGTGTGATTAAAAAAGAGGGCAGAAGGAGCAGAAAAAGAAAACAGCCGCTGGAAGAAAGGAAAGACAGCAAGCATACTAGAGAAAGCAAGAGCCATCTCAAGGTAAAATCTTAGTTCCATGGCCTAGTTTTCTTGTTTGCTCACAACTCCAGGTTTCGATGTTCCTGGCTATGATGATTTCTATCATCATCAAAAAGTAAGAGATCTCTCAAGGCATGGCTTCGCTCCAGTATTTCCAAGTATACAATCTACACCCAGCTTTTGATCAGTCCATAGAGACTCTTGGCTATGATGATTTCTGTCATCATAAACAAAGTCATGAATCTCTCCAAGGCTTGGCTCCGCTCAAATGATTCCAGCGATGTTTTCAAAACATCCAGTCCGCAACCAACAGGGAAGATTGTCTTCCATGATGATTTCAATCATCAAATTTTCTGGCATAGTCTATTCCAATAGGCCAACTCTGAATAAATGCTTCCAGGAGCAGAGGACCCCTCAAATCATGGACGTGGTGGTGAACCCACCATGGAATCTGTTCACCCGTTTTGATTTGTTTCCTGAGGTGAAAGGGTAAAGTTCCCCATTAATCCAAAAACCATTGTTTCGTCAGTGAACTAACTTTCTTTGTGTGTCGAGCGTGCCACTGTTAGCAATTTTTCAATTCTAACAGACTTGAAAGAGAATAACTTGCGCCCCAAGCTATTGACTTTGAACAAACGATTGTGAATTTGGGTGAGGAATATCTCCCAAGTAAGTTCTTTTCTATGCCTTAGACTGGTAAGGACTTCATAATTTATCTCAGTATAAAAATCGGTAGTTCTGGCTAGAATGGATGACGGCAGAATGGATTGATTTCGGGCAGAACTCCCTTATTACAGGCAGAACTCACTTGTTTCAGGCAGAACTCCCTTTTTACAGGCAGAACTCCTTTTTACAAGACTTAAAAAGGGAAAACTGACTATATAAAGATGAAAAGGAGGGCTGCGCTTCCATTTCTGCCTGGATAGTTGTCTCTGTTCTCGGCTGGACTGGATGTGCCTTCCTGGACTGGATGTGCCTGTGCTGGACTGGACCTTAAACAGCTTTTCCTGAAAAGTTTTGGCTGCAAATCGATACCAACGCTTGAGTTTGGCAGAGCTTTAATCTATTTTAAGCCCTGGGAGGCTTTTGGATGGGCGAGAACTGGGGTTTATCCAGTCTGAAGGGGGCAGAAGTGGCTGGACTTGAGCTAGAATCTCTCCTGGGACACCTGTGCTGCTTCAGCTAGAGCTTTTCATAAATTTGTTGAGGTTTTCGTATTTGAGAAAAAAATCAAACTCTGCTTGTCTTTGGCTTTTGCTAAACCAAGTTTGTAACGAGGGAAGTCTCGTTGTTGTTGTCTTGTGAACAAGATGATTCTGCAAGCTTGCTGGAAAGCTTTTGAGATTGGAATGCTTCAGACTTTGAGTCCGTCTGGAAATCCGTTTGTGATCAAGTGATCATTTTGAGTGTTTGTCTTTTGACTGAGTTTTTGGTTGGGTTGGTTGGTTGTCTTTGTTTGTTCGCATTCTCTGGTATTTATAGGAAATGTTTTCCTGTGGGGTTTTTCTATCTTTTAATAATGGGTGGCAAGAATACTCAGCAGATCTTTTATTTAAAAGAAGAAAAATAAAGGAATTCTATCTTTGTTCTTGCGACCAGGCACTCCACTGAAGTGAATATTCCCTGTGTTTTGATGGGGTGCCATGCTTGTCTCCCATCTTTCGCGAGTTCCAGTTTTTGTAAGAGTCTCCAGTTTTGAGATGGTGAGTTCTCATTTTTGAACAACTCTCGTTTCCCGCTTCTCTTCCTTTCACAGAACCAGAGTTTGCTATCTCTTAAAAATAGTGTTTATCAAAAATATCAGAATATCTTTAGATAAACTATCCTCTGGCAGGCGGAATTTTGTTCCTGTTCATGGGCACAGTCCCTTTTAATTGGAAACTGTCAAGCCCCTCTCTTTTTGGCTCCGGAGCTGTTTTGGCCCTTTTTGCGGCCCGGTTTTTCCAACGTTCTTTGGGCCACGTGATATTGGCCTGCTGCATCGCTTAATGGGCTGGATGTGCTGATGGGCCGACTTCAACGAGCGGCCCCTGATCGTGGGCTTTTCTTTTTTGGCCTGGGTGCGCCAATTTTAAGCCCAAATAATGCCCCCATTAAGTCTGAATTGTTTTTGAACGGTTTTAGACTTAATGATTTTGCCATTAAATTGTGCGCGCCGAAATAAAAACGTCCCCTGCCTGCCACGTCCGTCTACCACGAACTAGACTTCGTGGGAAACTGTTCAGTTATTAGCTAGTTACGGGCTGGTCACACTGCGAGCTTTCAGGCGTCTTGTCTTCCCACGATTTCGAGTCTTTAAAAGAAATTTGAAACTCTCAGTTCCTGTTCATCTCGAAACCCTTGTCTTCTCAGCCTTTGCCTCTTTCCAAGTTTTCATAATTCTTCCCACCAAAATTTTTCTTTGATCAATCCATCCCAGAAAAATGTCTTCTCCAAAAGTTCGTGCTCGTGGTTCCTCCTCCTCCTCAGTTCCTCCTGAATTACATTCCTGGGGCTGGAGTCGATGCTCATGCCATGGAGGAAAGAAGAGGCTTCATCCCTTTGTTCAGAAAAATTTGGATGAAAGCGTCCTTCATTTGTTTGAGAGTACTCTGATTCTGGGGCCTCGTTGGTTTGGTTCGTTTCAGGCTGAAATAGCAGAGCTAATCCAGAAGGATGCCGAAGCACCTCTGTGTTATTAAGGGACCTCTGCCCTCTCTTCCTATTCTTGGGTCAGCAAGAATTTGAGCCGTTCGTCCCGTCCAGCGAGGTGAGGAACTGTCCTGTGAAGTGGTCAGGCTGGATTGACAAACTTCTCCCAGAATTTGGAGCTCATTGGAAGAGGGCAGGAATTTATGATGCAATTCTCCTGTCCAAGCAATCCATTAACCGGGATGAGAATCTGCTTGCTGTTGCCTTTTGTTTCTGGAATTCTGCCAGCAACACATTCGGATTTCCGGGTGGGTCCAATGGCGCCCACCCTCCTGGACATGGCTCAGATTTTTGGGTTCAGACCCCATGGAAGACTTGTTGATGTTGTTGGTGATTACCACCGAAAGAGGAATCATGAGAAATTGGCCAAGCCCTTCACCATCTCTCCTCCTGCCATCAACCAGAGCTGTTCCTTTTCCAATTATTTGAAGAAATTCCGTGTGGAGGAGGATAAGGATCAGCAGCACATGTTGTTCCTTCTGTTCTGGCTGAATAGGTTTGTCTTCCCAAACCGCTCTTCTGCCATTCCTGCTTGAGTACAAGCATTTGGCGGAGGCCTTGCACAATCACACTGATGTTGGGCTTGGACCGTCATTCTGGCTCATCTCTTCAAGAATCTACACACCGTCACCATGGAGAGTCCTCTGAATTTATCTGCTCCTGGTTCATTCTGGATGATCCAAGTCTCGGCTGCAAGTGTATTTTCCGGAATTTGGTTTCCTGACCTCGTTCTGCCTGAAATCAGGTTCTGGCTCTTCCTCTGATGTCGGCAGAAGTGCCCAAGCGTTCTATCGAGGAGTACCTGATGTGGTTCAGGCACTGTTCTCAGCGTTCGCAGCTCGTGGCAGGTGGTGATCAGAAGAACCTATCCTTGGTTCCAGCCTGGGCATCGGCTTTTTGAAAAGGAACCAGAAGATGAAGCTGCCAGAACAGAATTTAGGAAGATCTTTCTGAGCGTATCTTTCCTGAGGGATCTGCCCTATGGAGGTGGGAAGCCTCCAAGTTATCATTTGGGGGCGGAAATCTATCATCCCAACTTCTGCGCACGACAACTGGCTGTCCAGGTCATTCCTTTCAAATACTCCAGAAGTTGTAATCGAGCTTCTTCCTGGAGAGATTGGGATACAGCCTGGAGGTGCACAAGGATGCTCGTTGTGCAGTAAATAAAATAAATAACAGTCTGGATGAACCTTATCCATCCTAGAAGCTTAACTCATCCAGTTCTGCCGACTTTGATGCTTGGTGGAAGGCCAGATTCTGAGGGATGCCTGCTTCGGCTGCTGCAGTCAAAGTTCTTTTTGATGGCTGGACCTGTGGAAATGTGTTTGAAGATGCAGAGGCCAGAAAATTCACGGTCAAGACCATCCAAGACACCAATGATCAAATCATAGAAGGTAATTTCTTCATTCTGCTCTGTATTTTCTTGTTCTGTTGTCTATGTTTGTCTGATGCATCAATTCTGCCTGTATCAGATCCTTCAATGAAGAACACCATCAGTGAACAAACGGCTCAAGCTGGAGCAATGTTCGGTAAGCTTTGATTTACCCTTTTGCTTCCATTTTTGTTGCCGGATTCAGTTCTAACTCCAAATTTCCCTTATGCAGTTAGTTCTGTCATTGCCACTGGTGATCTGGAGCCCCCATCCGGTGATGACGAGGATGAGAATTGACAGAACAACCAGCTGCGAGGCTGGCCCTCCTCCTGGCGGAAAAAGAAAGGGAAGTGCCCTCGCGGGCAGTGTTGCCCAACCTGAGACTTCCTGGTATGGTTCTTGCATTCAGATTTCATTTCCTTTGACCTGTTCTGTCTTGCCTGTTCTTCTAACACTTGTTTGTTCTGTGCAGCTGAAAGTCCTCCTGCTCCCCTCTCATCAGGTCTAAAAGACTTAGGAAGAGGAGTGGAGCCGGCGCTGGTGGGGCTGTCGTTATTTCAGGCCGAGTCTGATGATGATGAGCTGGAAGAGGCTTTCAAAGCTTTGGAGCAGGGAGAAAGGCCGGGCAGAAGATGTGACAGAAACCTGCTCAAAGGAAAAGGGAAAAGATTTTGAAGAAGAAGTGAGGCCCTCCTTTTGATCGTGTGATCATGTTTCTTTTGTTTTTACTTTCCAATTTCTGACTTATGTTTGCTCTTTCTAGGAGGAAATTCCTGCTGAAGTGATAGCAGAGAGCATTGCCTTGGCTCAAAAACAGCGTGCTACGGCTAGGCAGGAGCTGACTAGCTCGAAACTGGCCGCTTTGAAGATTCGGAGGCTGAACATTCCACTCCAGTTCCAGCCTCTGATGAGCAGCCAGAGCATTCCTGTTTCAGGGTCAGGGAACAAGCAGAAGCTCATGCGGCGGTCTTAAGTCAGTTCGCCTGTATTTGAACCTCCAGAAGGGCAGAACCCCTGCGAGGTTCAAGCAGAACAAGCAACACTTGGGTCTGGGGAGCGGATAGAGGCCTTGGCAGCATCGGAACCTGTAGAACATGTAGAACGTTTGGTTGCAACCCCAGAGCCAGAAGTAGAATTAACTGTTGCTGCTTCTGAAGCCATGGTAAATCCTTGTCACCTTTATACTCATTCATTCTTGCACTATTATCCTGTCCTTGTTTCCCTTTTAACTTTTATCTCTTCCAGGTGGAAGTTCCAGAACTGCAGGAGCCGTGGCAGTGGTGGTTAGTCCATTGAAGCCTGTTCTCGCAGCTGTAAGTATTATCATGTCGTGAACCCTTCTTTCATTTATGTCCTTTTGCTAATTCACAATTTTGATTCTGCAGATGCCTTTCCAGGTCCCGTGCTGTCTCAACCATCAAAACCTCCCTTGCTGACCCAGAATTGGCTGAATTTGAGGCTATGGACTTGGACGCCCGGCTGGACAGGCTGGAGAAGCTCAGTCTCCTCCCAGCAAGGCCAAACTCAAGGCAGTGGATGAGGCCATGGAGAGAGTGAAGATTTGGCAGTCTCCGAGCTGGAGCTGGATGAAAATCGAGGAGCTGCTGAGCAATTGATGAAAGATCTGGACCTGCACAGGCAGAACATGGCTCCCAAGCCTATCCTTGAAATAAGTCTGAATCTGGCCAGAGATGTGCTCAACCTTCATGGTCGCTATGAGGATCTCAAGCCTTCCTTCAAGACCTCTGAACTCTGCAAGGCTACTCATGATGCCAACTTGGCTGATTATACAAAACAAAAGGTAGAACTGGATCAGATGGTTGTGGGGTACAAAAGGGCCAAGACTACTGCATATAGGCTGGAGAAGCAGATTCGAGGAGCTTCAGAAACAACTGGCAGCTCAAAGGGAGGTGGAGCGCAAGCTGAGTGTGCTGGACTGGGTTCTAAGACCAAGGCTACCTTCCTTGTGCAAAGCATGGTTTCAGCTTCCAGGCCGGCTTTGGAAATTGCAGAAGCTTCAATCCATCAAGGGGTGCTGCTTCAAAAAGAGCTTTCTATTAAGAAGACCAGCCTCCAGGAGACTCTCAAAAAACTAGGTTTTTAGGATTTTCGAGATTTGTAATGAACCAAATGGTCACTAAGGTGACTTTAATAAAAGTTTATTTATTTTTGTGGAATTCTGATTTTTTGGATGAACTGAAAAACTTGGAAAGTTATACTAACAAACAAAATTTAAAACTGAAACAAAATCAAACGCAGTTTCAAACTCTTCCCTTTCTATCCCAGGATCTGTGTGTACAGCCCTGAATCCCACATGGTTGGATAGAATTTCTTTAACCATTTGCCATTAATTGGCGCAGCATGGACTTCTCCATTCCGATCCTGTAGTCTGTATGCCCCTAATCCCAGGACTTGGCTAATTATGAAAGGTCCTTCCCAAGTTGGTGACCACTTTCCATAACCAGCTATATGTGTTAGGAGGGCAGAACTGCTCTCCAGACTATTTCCCCTTCTTCAAAACTCTTATTTTTGACTCTCTTGTTGTATGCTCTTGACACAGCCTGCTTTCCTGCTAAGAGTTTGTTGAGGGTATCAATTCTGCTTTCATCCAGTCCTTCTAGTTCTAATAACATGGCCTGGTTGTAGTCTTCTCCAACCAATTCGTGTTGATGGGCAATCCTGAGGGATTGGACTGCTATTCTCATAGGCAGAATTGCATCATGGCCATAAGTCAAAGCATATGGAGTCATACCAGTTGCCTCCCTTTTTGAAGTTCTGTACGCCCATAAGGTTTCTGAGAGCTTGTCATGCCATTTCTTTGGATTTTTCTCAAGCATTTTCCTGATGATATTGATTATTATTTTGTTGCTTGATTCTGCCTGTCCATTGGCTTAAGCATAGTAAGGAGTAGACTGGAGTAGTTTAAATTTGAATGTTTCTGCCATATCTAGCATATCTCTAGATATGAAAGAAGATCCCCTGTCGGTGGTGATTGATTCGGAAATGCTGTTGTGTCGGATTCACTGTATCAAAATGGATTCAGCTGCATCCTCAACTTGTGATACTCGCAAGTGCACGAGCCGTTCGGTAGTATAGCATATGTAAGTGCGAGGTCGATCCCACGAGGATTGGTGATTGAATGATCCAATTCATTTCCCCTACACAAAACAGAAATGAAAAAGAAAATAAATAAAACAAGGAAAAAAGGAAATAACTCAAACAAATAACTTCCCAAGTTCAATTAGATTAACGGATTGATTCTAGCTAAAGTATGATTAAGCCATGGTGTTTGGTCAAAACCTTGTGTTCCTAATTCCCTAATTTGATCATTTGTTGTCTAACCTAAAATTAAGCATTAGGAACCCATTAAGCATAGAAGAACAATTTAAACAACCAAGCATGTATCTAATCCCTGTTGTCGAATGTCCATACATACTCTTCCTATTCATAGTTCAATTCGAATTAAAGCATGGTGTATACTCTTAATTCAAACCAAGATAGCTAACATGCAAACCTAAATGGTGATCAATCATTCAAACTAGCATATTAACTTATAAGCATAATGAATAAGAACAAAAACCATAATTGAAACTTGGAAACTAATTAAACTTGAATACTTAAGAAAGAATGTACATTACAAATAAAAGTAAAGTGGAACTAAGAAAACTTGAAGGAAAATTTACTAAAATCATTTTATTACAACAATTGACAACTTGAAAGGAAACTAAGAGAATTTGAGGGAGAGAAGGGAAGGGAGCTCTAGAGAAGTATTTGAGAGCTCCCCCCTTGGGGTGTGATTTGAAGCTTGAAGGCTTCTCTATTTATAGGGCTAAGAGGGAGGAACATCATGATGAAATGCAACACCACCATTCCTCCATTAATACAACCCATAACTCCCACTTCATCTTGTCTAGGTTAGTGTGGTTGGAATCAAATCCATCCCATACTTCATTTGCTGCACCTCCAGCTTTCTTCACATGGGTTCAAAGGTGTTGTGGCTGCCTTTTGCTTCCAACCCATGTGGTTGCCTTTTGCTTGCTGAAAAACGATTCTTCTGAACCAGACTTGGTGTAGGAAGGACACAGGTTTCAAAACGTATCCAATGGGGCTGAAATTTGGATATGTTATACTAGACACCCATTGGAACAACTTCTATGAAGAGAGTATTCCCATCGGAGCAGTAGAAGTATACGTTTTGGCCACTTCAAGTTGGCTGCCGAAACAGGGACTGGAATTGACTTCATTTCATTTCATTTCTTTCTTTTGCTTCACATGCATGCACATGCTTCTCTTTAGTAACTCAAAAGCTGATCTCCAGCTCCAAAGTGATCTGCCAATTCAATTCCCATGTTCAAAGGCTGAAGCAAAATGCCTCTCATCATTCCTCCTTCTTCTCTCTCTCCTTTCCACCATGGCACTTTAACCTTTGTCTCTTCCTTGTCCCCTTTACCATGATGTATTTTTGTCTTCACAAATATGCTCTTGCTTTCTCTTTAATAGCTGGAATGTCTCCCCACTTCACTCATTATGTTGAGTACAAATTCAATTATAGCTAGGGAGAGGCACATGGCTAAAAGGAGGCACATGGCAAAAAGCTGGCAGCTGGAAATCCTCTTGAGCAAGGTTCAGTGTTGGACGGACTGAGCACTCCACAAATGTGCAATTGGGCTGAAATTTGGATATGTTGTAGTAGACACCCATTGGAACAAGTTTCATGAAGATCTTCACCTCATCCAAGCCTCATAGAATGTTGATCCAAGTCCATGAAGTTGACCTACGAAACTGGGCTGGAAATGGGTTGTAGCCAAAATAGGTTTGTCTTTAAGCTCATATTCCTCTTATGCCAATCAGCCCTTAACATGCATGGATTGCATCAAATGTGATCTCTTGCTTTCTTAATCTACAAAACACACAAACAGAGGTAAGTGACTCAAAATAAAGAGAAACTAAGCAAAATCACTAAATAAAGAAGGCATGCAAGTTTATGAAATTATGGACTTATCAAAACAGAAAATGGATTAAAAGCACAAGTTTAACTCAATAACATAACCAAATCATAAGCTAGAAGGGTACAAAATGATATACAATTATGAACCGATCAAATACCCCCAAACCTAGATTTTGCTAGTCCTCGAGCAAAACAACACAAAACAAAGTTTAAAACAAAACAAAAAGTTAACTAAACCACTTCCGTAGGTAACTCGATTGCATTGAGCACATGCAACAAGTCTTTAAACCTCTAGGCATCCCTAGTAGGAGGAGTTGTGTCTCCTGAGGGTTTAACAGAAACGATACCCACAAACGTTTTACTAACTCTGCAAAACAAGGTGGTTAGAAAACTTCACTAAATTTGTTAGTCCTTAAGCAAAATAAAAGAAACACAAAAACAAAAATAATTACAAAAAATAAAATAAAATAAATAAAACAATCTTTCCGAACATTTTCTGAAGAGAAATGACTCATGCATATGACTCAAAAGTTTTAACAATAAAAACTCAATTTTAGACATTATTTACAAGGTGGCAAAGTTCAAAACACAATATGCTCAAAGTGTAGTAGTGTGATAGCCAAATGCAACAAATTCCCCAATCTTAGTTTTCACACAATTTCAAAAATCATACCAAACACAAATGCAACTTCAAATCTCACCAAAGTTGTCCTCTCACAAATGAATCACTCAGAAGAGGGTTACAATGCATCACTCAGTTATAAACATGAGATTAGAGTTAAACCATAAAGACTTAACTCAAAATAGAAAGATGAAGAACTTGCATTAATATGATCTCAAGAAGGATGCCAAACACTTAAAAGTAAGAAAATGCATGCAATTCAACCAAATGACATTTAAGATCAATTTAGGTCTTTATTATAGGTTGTAATGGGGCCAAGGGTGTACGGTGAGTGAGAAATAAAAGGTATAGATAAAACAAAGTCCAAGGAACTCAAAAATGTAAGAGCATAAAATAATTGTTTACAAAAGACTTCGAATCATCATGATTAGATTTTTTTTATTTTACATGATCAAAACTCCTTATACCTTCATTTACAATGATTCATACTCCTTTCCTTTAATTGAACAAACACCAATGAAACCCAAAAATGAAATTTCATTCAACTACCATTTAATCACAATTTTTTTTTCTTTCACCAATTGTGTGAAGGTTTCTCTCTCTTTTTTTTTTTTGAATTATTTTTTAATGTAATATCTCTTCCCAAACTTAGCATGAAAAACACATCCGAAGTAGAGCTCATGAGTTCCTTAGAAAGGTAAATTCTTGTTTTTCGGGCTAAGGCAAGGAAATATAATTGGTAAAATGAAAGAAAAAGTTTACATGTAGGCTCAAAATGGTAAACAATGGAAAATCATGCTTAAGCATGCATAAGGTTAGCTTGAAAGGCACAAACGATCCAAAGAGGACCTTAATATCACTTCTTAAATGTCATGAAATCAAATTGCATAAGAATGAATGACTTTTAAGTTTTCAACTAAATCAATGAATAATGAGATCAAACAACAACTTTGATGACAAGAAAATAAGAGTATGTGTATAACACTCATGAAATGAAGCACAAGGCTCAAAAGCTCACATTATATGGTTATATAAGTCTAATTTATGCTTGATACAATTCTTTGGGTCATGCAAATCCTTTAATTGGAATATTATGAAACAAATGGCAAGTGTAAAGAAGGTTTCAAACAGATCATGCTAGAACAATGCCAAATTTATTTTATTATTTAAATTTAAATTTTAAGTTTTTTTTTAATACAATAAAAATTTACAAAAAAGAAATAAATAATAAATAATAAATAAATAAATAAATAAAAATTCAATTTTCATTTCAGTCATGCAAACATTTATCACAATCTCATCAAATGTGTTCAGAAAGTGACTCAAAACAAAACAAGACTCAAAATATAGAAAAAAGAAAAACAAGCAAGAAATAATTTTTTTTTTTTTTCTTAAGAAAAACCAAATTTACTTGCTAAACTCCAATATCCCCAAACCTAGAAATGAACATTGTCCTCAATATTTAAAAATTAGGAACAAGCAATGTCATAACAAGAAATGAAAGTATTAAAGCAAATAAAAATAATAAAATACAAAAAGAAAATAATTACAAAATAAAAATTACAAAACAAACAAACAAATACAAAGAATTGAAAACACTCAAAACAGGTAAGCCCTAAACAGACGGTCTTATGCAAACCCAAACCCAAACGATTGAAAACTCAACCCAAAAGAAAGTTAGCCCACTTTGAAACCTAAACAACGGTGAAAACCCGACCCACAATGAAATTCGAAGCCCACATGTTATTATTATTTTTTTTCAATTTTTTTTTAAAATTTTTTATTTAAAAGAACATGGGTCATGATGTCTCGGTTCAATGTAAGGGACCAATGGCGGGGTGAGACACGTGTCGACGCATAGAGGAGCCGCAGGATTTCACAAGCGGAAATTACGGGCTCACGGAAAGGCGCGAAGACTTTCCTGGACGCGTCCGTTAGAAAAAGACACGTCGTGATAAATGAGTTAGGCATGGTTGGAAAGCGATAAGGTTGTGGGACTCAAGGAATGCTGGAGATTAGGAAAATGCTCAGAAGCTGCAATGGCTAGGGTTTTGCAAACTAAGTCTATAAGAAGGAAAAAGAAGGGATGAAATAAAACACAAACTCAGAAATACAAAAGAGAAAATAGGGAAAGAAGAAAAACAAGTGAGAAATCAAATGGCCTCTAACTACCCATTTTCCTTAGATCTCAACCTAGCTCCACCGACTCAGACATGGGGCCAAGCAACGGCACTAGTATGGGTGCCATACTTTGCCTCCGCACGGGGACCTGTGACAGTAAATGACTCAATACTCCTAGACAACGATGTTGCTATTGGAGTGGGCAGAAATCTGGTGACTCCTAAAGATATACGTGTGTTTGGGACAAGGGATGACAATCGGGTCGCAAGTGATGCCCTGGCACTGAGCGTGCAGAGTACAGCATGTGTCGCAAGTTTGGGTCATCGCCTACTTGCGAAATCCCATGAGGTAGAGGTGCTAAAAGGTCAGTTAGCGGCGGAGCGAAGTATGGTTGAAGAGTGTCAAACTGCAATAAAAAGCTTGAAAAGGGAGAGGGCAAGGATAGTGGAGGTGAATCGACACCAGCTAGAAGTATTGCGGGACGAGAATAAAAGCCTATCAAAGATGGTAGAGTTGTACTCTCGTGATATGCGAAGCAGCTGGAGGACCTAGACCGACCGGGTAAACGCAAGCAAGTAGATCGCGAGAGTAATTACGCTCAAGCTAAGATTGCGATCTTTGGGAGCTCAAGTGGTGAGCCCCAAGAGGCTGTGCGTGAAGCCCTAGAAGAGGACAGCCGGAGGGCCAAACTCAAAGCTCCAATGGTCGAACACCAACCACCGAGAAGAAATGATTTCTACAGCTCTCTGTTGTTTTTATTTTATTTTGTTGTTTTTCTTTTTGTTATTTTGTTTTGGAAATAAAAGAGTAAGGTTGCAGAAAGAAAAAGAAAAAGACAAAGAGAACACGCTTCCCAAACTTAAATCAAACAAAGACGACAAACGGAAAAGAAAGCACATTTCCTTAACTAAAATAAAACAAAGTTGATAGCCGAAAGGGAAAGGAAAAAACACAAAGTACCAGAAAATACGGAAAAAAGAAAAGTAAAGTGAAAGTAAAGGTGCTCCCCCTTGAAGCGATTAGGTCGAGCATGCCCGGGAAATCCGAAATGGTGTTGGCTCTCTCTCATCAGCATATGTCTATTTAAACCACACCTCTGCAAGCGGATGATACCCAGCATTTCTTCCTGCAAACTCAAGGAAAAACATCAAAAAATTCAGAAGCAAAACAAATGGCATCCTCATGCACTCACCTTGATGATCTCAACCTTGAGCTCTCACTTGCACCACCAAATGCCCAGACAAGGGCTCCTCCAACCTCTGTCTTCCCAAACTCCACATATCATCACGGCACGGCCTCAAACTTTGCCTGAGGCAATACCGAACCTTCTGAGGCAATGCCGAACAGGGTCAGGTGCTGCTGGGAACATTGATTGGCAGTAAACTCACTCCAGCAGGTCATCTGCATGTGGCACGTAGGTCTGACAAGACGGCGGTGGATGAGTCCCACGATTTAACTATGCTCCAAGCGGTCTCGGCTACCAATTTGGGTATGCGACGCTGGCGAGGACACGTGAGTGCAAAGCGCTGAGCGAGGAAGTGGCTGCCTTGAAGGCTATGGTGGCGGACTCCAGAAGCGGCTTTACTATGCCAATCGGCATGTCGAAGCACTGCAGAGGAAAAATGATGATCATGTAGAGTTGCTGCAGATTCTACAAGTGCGAGACAATAGAGGCAAGCCATGAAGAAGAAGAAGAAGAAGATGAAGATGAAGAAAAAGAAGAAGTTGTTTTTTGTTTTTGTTTTTTTTTAAATTTTACTTAAATGTTTTTTTTTTTTTATGTTTTTTTTTATGCAATGTTTGAAGTGAAATAAAGTTTGTTTTTAACACTTAGAAAAAAAACTAACTAACCATACCACGTAAATAAAAACAAAACAAAAACAAAATAAAAACAACGACTAAACAAAATAAATACAAAAACAAACTTAACAAAACAAAAACAAAAACAAAACAAAAACAAAGACTAAACAGAAAAGAAAACAAGAGAAAAAAAAACTTAATTTAAAAACACATGAATATACAAGCAACTCACGGATGACCAGTTAAGGGCCTCAGAAAAACACAGCCAGGGGATCGGGAAGGTTGGAGGGGTCACAATGGTCCCGCTTAAAACCCAAACTTCTTAGACACCGAAGGTGTCGCCTAAAGAACTCCTAGACACTGTATTGACGGAAGTGCTTATTGGAGTTACCATAAGTCAGCTCATATGAAAAATCTTTTTTTAATTTTTAAGATAAGAAGCAAAAACAAATTAAGATAAAATGAAACAATAAACCATAAACGAAATGAACTAAGTACTCTAAAAAAAATTCAAACAAACGACATAAATTGTTGTACGAAAAGAAACAAATCAAGAAACCAAAGAAAAACACAAACAACACTTTCTATCACCTATTTATCACCATTTGGATAGATTCGTTTCTATGTTTTTCAGCTTCGACCTCTGTTCAGTTTTTAGCCTATAACTTTCAAACCGTAAGTCCAAAATTTACGTTCTTTATATGGTTGGATTCAGCACAGAAAAAAAAAGAACACATCGCGGACCAAAAGGGAAAAACAACTACGGAAATAAAACAGAATTCAAAGAAGAGAAATGATTGAAATGTTCCCCCTTGAAGCAATTAGGTCGAACATGGATGCACTTGGAGGTCGCGACTTCTCCCATTGCGCCACACTTCCCACTCTTATGATTGAGGTTGCCATCTCTCTCCATTTTTATTAAGCTATCAAAGATTGCTAAAACAAACACACAAACTTGAAAAGTAATTAAAAGGATTAGGAATGAAAACTAAAATGAAAAGGAAAAATCAACACACATTCAATTTCATGCTTCAAAGCAACAAACACCAATGGGTTGTGTAAGCTGGGACTCAAACCCAATTCTCTTGCTTGTTAGGCAATTGTCCTTGTCCGTTGGACTACAAACACAACTTGTCCATCAACGCCATTAATTTTAAAACATGAAACTGTCTAGAAAAACATGAAGATGAAAAATAAAGATAAAACAAGTAGGGAAAAGAAATAGAACCAAACTATGTTGCCAATCCCCGGCAACGGCGCCAAAAACTTGTTGTGTCGGATTCACTGCATCAAAATGGATTCAGCTGCATCCTCAACTTGTGATACTCGCAAGTGCACGAGCCGTTCGGTAGTATAGCATATGTAAGTGCGAGGTTCGATCCCACGAGGATTGGTGATTGAATGATCCAATTCATTTCCCCTACACAAAACATAAATGAAAAAGAAAATAAATAAAACAAGGAAAAAAGGAAATAACTCAAACAAATAACTTCCCAAGTTCAATTAGATTAACGGATTGATTCTAGCTAAAGTATGATTAAGCCATGGTGTTTGGTCAAAACCTTGTGCTCCTAATTCCCTAATTTGATCATTTGTTGTCTAACCTAAAATTAAGCATTAGGAACCCATTAAGCATAGAAGAACAATTTAAACAACCAAGCATGTATCTAATCCCTGTTGTCGAATGTCCATACATACTCTTCCTATTCATAGTTCAATTTGAATTAAAGCATGGTGTATACTCTTAATTCAAACCAAGATAGCTAACATAAAAACCTAAATGGTGATCAATCATTCAAACTAGCATATTAACTTATAAGCATAATGAATAAGAACAAAAACAATAATTGAAACTTGGAAACTAATTAAACTTGAATACTTAAGAAAGAATGTACATTACAAATAAAAGTAAAGTGGAACTAAGAAAACTTGAAGGAAAATTTACTAAAATCATTTTATTACAACAATTGACAACTTGAAAGGAAACTAAGAGAATTTGAGGGAGAGAAGGGAAGGGAGCTCTAGAGAAGTATTTGAGAGCTCCCCCCCTTGGGGTGTGATTTGAAGCTTGAAGGCTTCTCTATTTATAGGGCTAAGAGGGAGGAACATCATGATGAAATGCAACACCACCATTCCTCCATTAATACAACCCATAACTCCCACTTCATCTTGTCTAGGTTAGTGTGGTTGGAATCAACTCCATCCCATACTTCATTTGCTGCACCTCCAGCTTTCTTCACATGGGTTCAAAGGTGTTGTGGCTGCCTTTTGCTTCCAACCCATGTGGTTGCCTTTTGCTTGCTGAAAAACGATTCTTCTGAACCAGACTTGGTGTAGGAAGGCCACAGGTTTCAAAACGTATCCAATGGGGCTGAAATTTGGATATGTTATACTAGACACCCATTGGAACAACTTCTATGAAGAGAGTATTCACATCGGAGCAGTAGAAGTATACGTTTTGGCCACTGCAAGTGGGCTGCCGAAACAGGGACTGGAATTGACTTCATTTCATTTCATTTCTTTCTTTTGCTTCACATGCATGCACATGCTTCTCTTTAGTAACTCAAAAGCTGATCTCCAGCTCCAAAGTGATCTGCCAATTCAATTCCCATGTTCAAAGGCTGAAGCAAAATGCCTCTCATCATTCCTCCTTCTTCTCTCTCTCCTTTCCACCATGGCACTTTAACCTTTGTCTCTTCCTTGTCCCCTTTGCCATGATGTATTTTTGTCTTCACAAATATGCTCTTGCTTTCTCTTTAATAGCTGGAATGTCTCCCCACTTCACTCATTATGTTGAGTACAAATTCAATTATAGCTAGGGAGAGGCACATGGCTAAAAGGAGGCACATGGCAAAAAGCTGGCAGCTGGAAATCCTCTTGAGCAAGGTTCAGTGTTGGACGGACTGAGCACTCCACAAATGTGCAATTGGGCTGAAATTTGGATATGTTGTAGTAGACACCCATTGGAACAAGTTTCATGAAGATCTTCACCTCATCCAAGCCTCATAGAATGTTGATCCAAGTCCATGAAGTTGACCTACGAAACTGGGCTGGAAATGGGTTGTAGCCAAAATAGGTTTGTCTTTAAGCTCATATTCCTCTTATGCCAATCAGCCCTTAACATGCATGGATTGCATCAAATGTGATCTCTTGCTTTCTTAATCTACAAAACACACAAACAGAGGTAAGTGACTCAAAATAAAGAGAAACTAAGCAAAATCACTAAATAAAGAAGGCATGCAAGTTTATGAAATTATGGACTTATCAAAACAGAAAATGGATTAAAAGCACAAGTTTAACTCAATAACATAACCAAATCATAAGCTAGAAGGGTACAAAATGATATACAATTATGAACCGATCAAATGCCAAATCTCTGTATGATCTGCTCTTCTATGAAAGTGATGATTTCTTGAGATGTGGTAGATTTAACAGGCTTGGCCTCCACCCATTTGGTAAAATAATCCGTGGCCACAATGATGAAACAATGCTGCTGGCTGCTGGCTGGATATATATTTCCAATGAGGTCCATTGCCCATCCTCTCGAATGGCCATGGCTTGACTACTGGATTCATAGGAACCGAAGGAACCTGCTGGATTGGTCCATGTCTTTGACAAGCCTCACATCCCTTGGAATAATCGATGCAGTCTTTCATCATGGTCGGCCAGAAATAGCCATACCTTCTGATCATCCAACACATTTTCCTTCCACCTTGGTGTGCTCCACATATCCCTTCATGAGTTTCTCCCATGACCTTCATGTATTCCTTCTTTCCCAAGCATCTTAACAATACCTCATCCTTGCTTTTTCGGACCAGCTCCTCATTCCACATGAGGTAGTTTGAAGCCATGATTCTGACTCTTCTCAGAGGGAGAATTCGGATACGCAAGTAGTTTATAATGGGGGTCCTCCAATCATCCTCAGTGATTGTGGCAGAATTGACATCTATCTCCATTCCTCTAGCCAGAACGGATGGAGGCTCTTTTTCCATACTTTGATAATTCTTTGGACACAATCTTCAGGGATTTGTATTTCTGTAGCTATTTGAGCCAGTTCATTGACCTCGAAGTTCTCTTCTCTTGGGATGTGTTCCCAAGTGGCTTCCCTGAATTCTGTCAACAGATTCCTAGCTGCTACTAAATAGACGGCTAGAGCAGGGTTCAAACATTTGTATTCTCCAGCAATCCGTTTTAAAACCAACATAGAGTCTCCCAAAATTTCCACAGACCGGACTCCAAGTTCTACCAACATTTCAAGGCCAATGATTAAAGCTTCATATTCAGCTCTGCTATTGGTGCATTGAAAGTCCAACTGAAAAGAATAACAATGTCTAACTCCCAAAGGTTCTTCTAGAACAATTCCTGCTCCGGAGGTTAAGTCAGTCTTTGATCCATCAAAGTACAGCTTCCATGGTGTGAGATGAATTGAATAAATAGGATTGTTAAGGCAAACATGAGCCCTTGTCAGGAGATCTGCGCTTGCTATATCCAAAGAGTCCATATTTTCAATCTCTTCTCCTGGATGATCCTGCGAGGAAATCTGCTACAACTTGCCCTTTGACAGCTTTTTGAGGAACGTACCTGAAAGCAAATTCTGTCAACGCCAGAGTCCATTTTCCAATTCTGCCTCTTAACATTGCCCTTGTCAGCATGTATTTGATTAGGTATGTTCTGGCAATGATGTAGATGGTAAATGGCAACATGTAGTGTCTGAGTTTTACAGCGCGTGAAGTATAAGGCCAGACAAAGCCTTTCAATTGCAGAATAGTTCCTTTCTACTTCTGCCGAGTTCCTGCTAGAATAGTACTGCTTGTTCCTTCCCTTCCTTGTTATCTTGGGCTAACAAGCTTCCAACAGATGTTTCTATGCGGATATATAGAGCTTAAGTGGTCTGCCCTTCTTTGGTGGGGACAGAACTGGAGGATTGGAGAGATAATGTTTGATTTCTTCAAAAGCTCGTTGGTGTTGTTCTTCCCACTTGAAAGTCTGTTCCTGCTTTAGCCTTAACAAGGAAGAAAATGGCTGAATTTTTCCCTAGAATTGGATATGAATCTTCTTAGGAAATTAATTTTCCCAAGAAGACTTTGCAGTTCTTTCTTGTTCGAGGCGGTTGAGCCCTATGATGGATTTGGTTTTATTTTTGTCAACCTCTATGCCTCTTTGATGTACCAAAAATCCCAAGAAGTTTCCTGCCCCAATTCTCCAAAAACACATTTCTTAGGGTTCATTTTCAATTTGTGTTGCCTCATCCTTAGAAATGCCTTTCTTAGGTTTGATACATGATTTCTAACTTCCGGAGACTTGATCACCACATCATCTATATATACTTCCAGAGAATGCCCTATCATATCATGGAAAACAGAGTTCATTGCTCTTTGATAAGTGGCTCCTGCGTTTCTTAAGCCAAAAGGCATTACAGTGTATTCAAAAGCACCTAAATGCCCTGGACACATGAAGGCGTCTTGTGGATATCTTCTTCCCGCCACCCCATGAACTGATTATATCCTGCCGTTGTCATCCATGAAAGATAACATCTGGTGGTGAGCAGCTCCATCTACTAGCATATCTGCCATTGGCATTGGATATTCATCCTTGGGGATGCTTCATTTAGATTTCTTAGTCCACACATATCCTGACCTGCCCTTGCCCTCCCTCTTCAAACTGGCACAATATTAGCTAGCCAGCCTGTGCAAATGGGTCCTCATGAATCCTGCCTGAGCAATCTCTCTCATCTCTTCTTTCACTTTCAGTTCTGCTCCTCCATGGACATTCTTCTTCTAGCTTGTTTGACTGGAAGGTAGCCTTCTTTGATAGGCAGCTTGTGTTCAACCAATTTCTGTCCAGTTCGGCATCTCCGTGATAATGCCAAGCAAAACAATCCTTGAAATCATGCAAAAGTAAGATGATTTCACTCTTGAGTGGTTCTTCTAATAGTGCGCTAATGAAAGTAGGTCTTGGGTTCTCTTCTGTCCCTAGATTGATCTCCTGGAACGGATCTTCTACTTCTGGTAAGGAGTCATCTAGTGCTGCTGTGCGAAATCCAATATTTCCTCCTGGAAACTTCCTTCATGTTCTTCAATGCTCTCATGCGTGAATTCTGCCATGTAATGGCTGGATTCTGCGCAATAAGCTTCCTTTCTTCCCAGGACATCAACAATCTTTTTGTAATGGATCGATTGTTGCAGCTCGACCCTTTTCCTATTGATTGGGACTAAACATTGGAGTTCTGTAGGTTGAGAACAAAAGGTCTATTCCAACCTTCTCAGAGAACCGGCCAGACCGTCTTCAATGAGCCTTTGGGTCGTGACACCGTGAGGGCGGCCGTTCTGATTGACTCCAAAGAAGGTGAAAGGACCAAGGTTGTCATGATAATACCTTGCTTCAAAGCACTTGGCAGAAGGAGAAATGGCCGTGGATCGGCCTCTACCATCTCCATGTATCCTTCCTCATGCCAAAGGGCTAGTTGCTGGTGTAGAGTAAAGGGAATGCAAAGGCTTTGATGAATCCAGTCTCTTCCGGAGCAATGCATTGTAGGTAGTGGAAGTAGTGTCTACCACAAAGAATGCAATCTTCAGCTTTTGGTTCCAACAATGACATCCACGTCCTAGGAATTCCATGAGTTTTAGTGATGCCTCCCGCAAAGTTGGTGACGGTCAAACGGGTTGGGAACTAGATCCTTCTCTTCTGGCCATTTTACTCAACAGCCTGTGTGGTAAAATATTAATGGATGCGCCTCCATCTACCATTACTTTGGAAATAGGAATTCCTCCAAAGTTTGGAGTGATTAATAGAGGTCTGAGGTGATTAGCCATTTCCTTGGTTGGTTTGGAGAAACAAAGCGTTTGCAAATGGTTCCATGGCGGTTCCACCTATTCTGGCAGCAAGTAGTTGCGTTCCTGGCACTCCTTCTACTTCCGCCAGGTCGCACTCAAAGTTCTCCTGCGAGAACACGTCTCCCTCCAAGGTACTTCCTTGTCCTTCTCCTGCCCCTTAATTTTCTGATAAGATGAACACCATGTTGATGCCTAGATCACCTTGTAACAAGTCCTCTAATTCTACACCAAAATCTTCGTTTCTTCATCTAAACCTTCATCATACTCCATTTCTTCTGTCCAATCCTCTTGCTCTCCCGCTTCAAGAAACAGCTTGGTCCTCCGTAGATGGTTCATAATCCAACTGTTCCTCCTTGTTCTCTTCAGTTTAGACTTTCTGGTCCTTTCTGGAACTGATTCGGGTTCAGCTTGTGCTTGTGGGAAGCTCAAGTTGATCGACTGAGGGTGAGTTTGAATGGACGGAGGGCTCGCCTGAGGTTCTCTTCCTTCTTCCGCTTTTGTGGCTCAAGTCCTGCTTGTTCTGCCTGAGGAGCCGTTTTTGGCTCTTCCTTTCTTCCTGGGAGAGTTCGACTCCCGTTAGTACCTGTCAGCTCTCCTGTCTCTAAGGAAGGTGGAATATTGTTTTGAATTCTTCTCTTCTGAGTTCTGCTCAGTTCCAAGGTTGGTCTACCGCTTTTTCCAACGGAATACCATCTTCCCTCTATGATAGTTGCCAAGGGTTTGTCGTTTCCCGGCATGCTCATCCGTATCTCCTCCTTAGGCCGCCTCTGGCACTCTCTATGTTGTGCTCAACCGGCCTGAAGGTAATCCCTTTGTCTGACTCCCGTTTCTTGGGAGGGGTTGGAGCTAGGTCTTGTTGGTGTGACGTTCCAATCCGGCTCAAACACGCTGGGTGTGGGCTGCTTCTGCCCGTCCAGAGTTACTTCCAACTCACATCGCACTTGCATTTACTGCATAATACTATCCCAGCCGAGATAGTTGTCTTTGGCCTTCGGAAGTCCTCCTTTGCCGTTCTCTTGCCTCTGCTGGAATTGGCATTTTCCCTTTGCTCTGGCCAATTTAAGTTGACCATGTTAACTTGAGGCTGGGAGAAAGGATCCCGTCGTAACTGAGGGAGGTTCTCTCCAGTTTCAATCTTCCTGAGTTATTCCTTCCTGGATGACGTCTCTGAAAACTACACAACTGTTGGTGAAGTGATTTCAGGAGTTGTGCCATCTGCAATATTGCCTGCCCTTGAGCTCTTCCTGTTTGGGCAACTTATGAGGCATCTCTATTGCCTTTTGTGCCAGCATTTCGTCAAACAAAGCATCAACTTTTGTTAGATCGAAAGAGTAGACCTTGTTCTGTGTTGGCTTGTTTGGAACGAACCCTCCTGTGAATGGTGGTGGCTTCTGGTCCTTCGTGGCTTTGTGAGAGTTTTGGAGCTAATGGGATGTTTTAATTTTGCCATTTCTGCCACTTCGAACCTCTCTTTCCTCCAGTCTTCGTATCTTCTTCAGTTTCTACTTCAATCAAATGGATTGAAGAAGAAGGGGTCTTGTAGTACGTGCCTTTGGAAGAGTTCCTCTTTTGCCGTTCTTCCCTTAAAAGTTCCTCATATTTGGATGCCTTGTCTGCCAGTTCTGCTAGATCTCAACAGCATCTCATCGAATCTTTTCCTCAAAGAAATCTTAAGGGAGGTTTGAGCCATCTAAATGAAATGTCTTTCTTCCATAGGGATTCGGCATTTCATCTCTGAGCTTCCTGAATCCTGGTTATGAAATCCTGGGCGGGCTCATCTTCACTTTGCTTGAGAGCTGCGAGATCACTGATGGTGACTTCCTGCTTGGATTCTGAAATAATAATCATGGAAAACGTTTTCCATTTGCTCCCAGGTTCTAACAGAATTGGCTGGAGACTGGTATACCAGGTGAAAGCCTCTGAGAGAGAATTTCCAAAAAGCCTTAGCTTTAACAGGGGATTGTTCTCTATAGCTATGCACTGGATAGAAAATCTGCCTATGTGCTCAACCGACGAAGCACGGGGTCTTCTCCATTAAATAAAGTGAAGTTTGGTACTTTGAAACCTTGGGGTAGAGGGATCTGAATCTATATAAACCGGGTATGGCTTTCTATAGGTTGGCCTTTCTCCTCTTCTGGCTTCTGGCTCCATCATTTCCCTGATCATCCTCCTGGAATGCCCCCATGTCATTTAAAGCATTGACAGGATGTGGAATTCGTCCCCTCTTGGTGGTCGTGATCAAACCTTGCTCTCCCTTCTGTATGGCCTGGGAGAGCTTCTTCCCTGTGTTCTTCCTCTTCTTCAACCTCTAGATGGTTCCTCCAGGCTTGCCCCTGGTATGTTTCTGCCCATTATTGGCAAAAGGGTTAATTCCCCCTCTGCCTCTTCTGCCTCTCGCCAGTGGAGGAAATGGATTGGGATCCATTCTCCTTGGTCTATAGGGTGGCAGCTGGTGCCCTGAGGCAGAAGTGGCTGTGGTTGATCTCGGCGGAGCCACTCGGTGGTGGAGCAGGCGGTCCGGCTGATTCGGGAGCCTGAACTGGTGAGAGACTTCCTGGCCTAACCTGGAGCCTCGTATTCTGGACGAGAAGGGCTCCTCCCCTCTGTCCAGCCCCATTTCATTCGGGTCTGGGTTCCAGCTTATCCCGCAATAAGAGGATTCTCTGATGTGGCCATACTAGCCCTGGTGGAGCACCGAAGGGAAGGTCCAGCCTGAACCACAGGCATCAGCGATTTGGAATTCCTGGCCATGGCGGCCTCTCGATCTTTCCTAAACCCCCTTAACTTGCCATTGCATCATGGCTGTCATATTATTTAAAGACTCATGACTCCTCTCTGTCGTAGCCTCCTGTCGGAACACAGCTTCGTGTATTTGATTTAGCCTCCTGGAACCAGTTCTGGAACGCCTTCCTGTACCGCCATGGGTTGGTCTGCTTGCATCGCTTTCTTCTACTTCTGTCCTTCTTGGAAGGCTGCTGGTCTCGCTCCATCGTGCGACGTAGATTCTGGCTAGAACTCCCAATGTACATGTACTTTCAAAGTACGGGGAAGTAGTATACCTGAGAAGTCCCATCTGGGCGTGCCAAATTGTTCACCCGTTTTGATTTGTTTCCTGAGATGAAAGGGTAAAGTTGCCCATTAATCCAAAAACCATTGTTTGGTCAGTAAACTAATTTTCTTTGTGTGTCGAGCGTGCCACGTTTCAGCAATTTTTCAATTCTAACAGACTTGAAGGAGAATAACTTGCGCCCCAAGCTATTGACTTTGAACAAACGATTGTGAATTTGGGTGAGGAATATCTCCCAAGTAAGTTTTTTTCTATGCCTTAGACTGGTAAGGACTTCATAATTTATCTAGCATAAAATCCAAGTTCTGGCCAGAATGGATGACGGCAGAATGGATTGATTTTCAGCAGAACTCCCTTATTACAGGCAATAACTCACTTGTTTCAGGCAGAACTCCTTTTTTATAGGCAGAACTCCTTTTTACAAGACTTAAAAAAGGGAAAACTGACTATATAAAGATGAAAAGGAGGGCTGCGCTTCCATTTCTGCCTGGATAGTTGTCTCGTTCTCCGGGCGGACCTATGTGCCTGTTGGACCGGACCTTAAACAACTTTTCCTGAAAGTTTTGGCTGCAAAATTCGATACCAAAGCTTGAGTTTGGCAGAGTTTTAATCTATTTTAAGCCATGGGAGGCTTTTGGATGGGCAATGAGGGTTTATCCAGCTTGAAAGGGTAGAAGTGGGTTGGACTTGAGCTAGAAACTGTACTTGGACACCTGTGCCGCGCTTCAGCCTAGAGCTTTTCATAAATTTGTTGAAGTTTTCGCATTTGAGAAAAACTCAAACTCTGCTTGTCTTTGGCTTTTGCTAAACCAAGTTTGTAACGAGGGAAGTCTCGTTGTTGCCCCTTGTGAACAAGATGATTCTGAGCTTGCTGGAAGCTTTTGAGATTGGAATGCTTTAGAACTTCCAGTCCGTTCGGAAATCCGTTTGTGATCAAGTGATCATTTTTAGTGTTTGTCTTTTGACTTAAGTTATTGGTTGGGTTGGTTGGTTGTCTTTGTTTGTTCGCCTTCTCTGGTATTTATAGGAAATGTTTTCCTGTGGGGCTTTTCTATCTTTTAATAATGGGTGGCAAGAATACAGGGAATAATCTTTTATTTAAAAGAAGAAAAATAAAGGAATTCTATCTTTGCTTTGCGACCAACACTCCACCTGAAGTGAATATTCCCCTGTGTTTTGATGGGGTGCCTACTTGTCTCCCATCTTTCGCTAGTTTCCCTTTTTGTAAGAGTCTGATTTTGAGATGGTGAGTTCTCAGCTTTGAACAACTCCCTGTTCCCGCTTCTTCCTTTCAGAGAACCAAGAGCTGCCCCTTATCTCTTAAATAGTGTTTATCAAAAATATCAGAATATCTTTAGATAAACTATCCTTTGGAGGAGGTTTTGTTCCTGTTCATGGGCACGGTCCCTTTAATTCGAAACTGTCAAGCCCCTCTCTTTGGCTCCTAGCCTTCTGGCCCTCGCGGCCCCGGTTTTTCCAACGTTCTTGGGCCACGTGATATTAGCCTGCCATCGCTTAATGGGCTGGATGTGCTGATGGTCGACTTTATCCGAGTCGCCCCTTATCGCGGGCTTTCTCTTTTTTGGCCTGTGCGCCAATTTTAAGCCCAAACAGAATCAAAATCAAAGAAGGAAAGCATGTAATTACAAGCCATTGTATGAAGCCACTGTATGAAGCATCTAAAACCATAGCATTTAAAAGTTGCGGGCACATGTCTTTTTGAAAGAGAATTTCATGTTGCCTAATCCTGTAAGGACAAGGGGCCTACTGCTTACCTGGATGATCCAAGGGTTCCAAATCAACAAGGAGTTTAATTCATACTTCACTTGGAGAAGGATTTTTATCTTTGGGTGTCCTGATCAAATTAAAAGACACTTGTTAATGGCACCAAGCCGTAAAAGTAGCGGGACAATTGAATTGTGCGGTATGAAGTGAGGAAATGAGAGCAAGAGGAATTCTTTCTCAGTATACAAAATCAGGCCTTTGGTTTACTATGCTTTGCTGAATGTAAACAGAAGGGAAAAAAAAAATAGAAGCCCGTGGAGATGCCAAATGGGGACCCTCGAGAAGCGGATGTACTCTCAAAATTCTTTGAATATCTTACAGAGGTTGAACATAATGATAGATGCTGCATCTGCACTGGAATACCTACATCATGGTTATTCAATACCTATTGTGCATTGTGATATGAAGCCAAGCAACATATCACCAATTTCGCTGGTGGGCCATTATGGGAAATGAGAAGTTATTAGCACATTTGTCTTCCTCTGCCAAAAGGGTAACATGGCATTGTTTAGAGCCTCTCATCATGCTCTGTGTTCCCATATGAAGAAAATATCTGCCATTCATTTAATTTCAAGATAGCCACATTATTTTGTTGCGGGAAAATGATGGAATTTAGACAGGCACAAGTCATGGCCACTCTCACACTTTCTCCAGCAATCAAATCTAAAGACAATAATTTATTTGTGGTGACGGAGGGTTCATTTTTTCCTTACCCAAATGGAAATGGCTTTCCCAATGTTTCACATATCACGGAACCCACCTCTGGAAAAAGCAAGATGGAAGTAGGGATGACAATTTTCCTCGCGGGTAAGGGTCTTCGCGAAAATCGACCCTGAATGGTCGGGTATGAAGGACAAAAAAGGGGTATGGGGTCGGGTACGGGAAAATTTTTTCGGTATCTGTTGAAGGGTTGGAATCGTATTTTAAACCCCAACCCAAACCCTCCTCGTTTAAATATATATATATATATATATATATATAAATAGAGTGATTGTACCGACTAAGTTTTATATTTTATATTTTTATATTATACACTTATATAATTTATAAAATCGAAGCCACACTACTTATTTTTTAGTTAACTTCCAATACATATATAAACATTCTTATATTGTTTGTAAGTATGTATTATATATATTCATTATCTTGCCTTAGTATTTTTTTTTTTTTTACAACAAAGTAGTTATATATTGATTTTTTTTTATTTAGAAAATTAGTAAAATACCCATTCCTAGACATAAAACTATAAATATACCCTATACTATTTAAGTATATAAACACACCCAAAATAAAACCAAAAATTGACAGTTGTTGATTTTTTAAATTTAATAGCAATGTTGGATTATTGTTTTGCCCTTTTGCCCAAAATAAACCCAGCTCTGAGGCTCAATTAAGATAATCGACGATTGCTCCTTCAAAATATCAGAGCTGGTCTGTGAGAATCGACGAGCGCCCGATTTCACTAACCTCACCGTCGGAGCCGTAGCTCTAATTTTCATTGCTTTATGGATCTCTCACTCGTTTTCTCATAGATCTTGCAGCTATTTCCAGATCTCATAGCTCAATCTCTCACATCTCAGTCACAAGCAAGGTCGTTTTACAACTCAAGAGGTGGACTCGGGTCCTTATCCATGAGGTCGACTCTTTCCTCCACTGACAATGATGCGTTGGGGAGGCCTTTTCTCCATTCGGTGAAATCATCGAATCGAAGATCATCAACGACCGTAAGACCGAGAGGTCCAGGGGCTTCGGCTTCGTCACCTTCAACAACGAGAAGGTCATGAGGGACGCGGAGGATATGGCGGCTTTGGCTACGGAGGTGGCGGTCATAGTGAAGGCGGTGGGGATAGCATCTTGATGATGATTTGATTTAGGCCACTTAGGTAATTTGTATTGATATTCATTTGAGTTTTGAATTGTGATTTTAATTTCTTTTTGTTTATAATTTGGATTGATTTCAGATTCGGTTTGGTTGTGAATTTGATCTTGTGTTTTGGTTTGAGCAGTGGTTAAAAATCTGTGATATTGGATTTGGTTTTCATATTAATTGAGGTATCCTTTTTCAGTTGAATCTGAGTATATTCGTGCTGGAATGGTGTTATTACATTGCTAAACTCAACAGCTCTTCTGTCTCAACCGTCAATCAGTATTACTCATTCTTTCCTAGTTCCTAGTTCCTAGTCATAATTGAGATACCACTGCCTTGCCTTGTTTTGCCCTTGCTCCTTACTTTATTGATGATGATTGACGTTGTCACATTAGCTGAAGCTGAAGCTGTATATGTTGCTAGTATTAACTATTGCATTTCATGCTCTTTGCTTTCCAAATTTCTAATGAATATGCATCCTGGTTGATGATAGTCTTAGATTGCTCAATATTTATTAAAAAATACTGTCATTTTCCCCATTTTGGCTATGCTTTTTGCTTCTCTTTTGCCTTGCTTTTTTCATATGAGAAGGAAGAGATTGCTCGCTGAGGGTGATTCAGACTAAGAATATATATTGGTAGAAAACTTTATATTGAATAGATTCTGCCTGCAGCAACTTATTTAACATTAGCTGATTTGACCAAACAATCTGTTTTAATGAGTTATGCAAGCATGACATGACAAGATGCTTGTGAATTTGTTTCTTCACTTCAAGTGCGTATTAATTTGTGTGGAAGGAAGGCTTCAATTTTTCACGTTGTAGTGTACAATTGCATTCCTACTTTCCTATATACCGAATCAAAGATTAAGTAATTGAGAAATGGAAGACGATCCTGTTAAAGATCTAATATTGATATATTTTTTTTCAATAGAACATATTAAACATCTACAAAGTGAAAAAGGAAAAAACAACAATTTATGAGGGTTGGGTTAGTTCTTGGAATTTCTAAGTTGGATTAGGTTTTTAGCTTAGTTGAATTAATTTTTTTTTAATATCAAGGATTTACAACTCTTCCAAGGTTGTTTTGTGAGTTGATTGCAATTTTCATTGTAGACTTTTTTTGCAGCTACATTGCTGTGAAAGATGGGCTTTTTCAAATAGAAAAATAGAAACCTAATTGTCATCTGCCCTGGACCATACTAAATACATTTTAGTCTTTTAGTTCTCCACTTCTTTGCCTTAAGAAGCTGCAGACTTGTTTAATTTATGTTTACTTTTTAGTTAAGAGCAGCTCAAAAATTTTAGATTGACATTTCCTGTGGTTAAGGTCTTTGGGTCCTATCTTAGATCTGTTAATGCAATAAATTTTCAATTGAGCTCTTTAGCATGTGTCAATTTCCACTGGTGCATGAACAACATTAGTCTAGATGTAATGAAGGTAACACTTTCAGTTAGTAGAAAACATTATCTAAAGCTTACTTTCAGAAGCTATGAAATTGTGCTATAGTGAGGTAGTTGGTTTACGAACATGGGGTTTTTGCAATTGTACATTTTTATCGTACCTATTATGCAAAGGAAATGATGTAGTTGTTAACTTCTAGTAAGTGGTATGAACTGTTCATATCCTGCAATTGAGTTGATTTCTATGACATAGTATTAACAGTGTACTACTATAATATTAAAGATTTTCAGGACCGTTGGATAGATTTTACTCTATTTATTTCTCGCAAGTGCACGAACCAATTATAGTATAGGAATGCAAGCACGAGGTCGTTCCAGAGAGACTTGGATGAAAGACACTTATTACTACTACTTAGACTCACAAGTAATCCTAAGACTAAACAGAATTTAAATGAGGTTGTGTTGAGTTTGTTTGGAGTAACAACTACAAAAAGGGAAAGCAAATAGCAAGTGACTGAAAACTACTAAAAGGGGAATGCAAAATAGCAAGTGATTAGCAAGTAGATGTTTAGAAATTTTAGAGAGAAAGGAGACAAGCACTAGGGTTTCAACTTCACCATGACAATCCAATTTCAAGCAACAAGTCAACAATCACCTAAGTTGATTACAATTTCTGGAGTTCGTTCTTTCTTATGTATGATTATCCATATGGTGTTTGGTTTTAATCAAGTACTCAGAAACACAACTTAGCTATGGTGTTTAGCTCTAGGCTATGAATCTTGAAATCCATTAAGCTTAAGAAGAACACAAAAGAACCAAGTAAACATTTAAAACATGGTGTTTGTCCTAAATGCATTACCCACTCATTCACTAATCTGTTCAAGAGTCATATGGTGTTTATGTAAACTTGAAGTTATAATAACCAACATGCATGTGTTCATAGTGGCCAGTTATTTAAACACGCATAAAGATTCAACTAAGAACAAGTGAATGAGACCGGAAAATTAGAAGTAATCAACAAGAGTAACATTAACTTGAAAACATGAATTGTCTTGTCAGGTTACATCGAAACCCTAGCTATGGATTTAGCTCGCTCATAATGAGAAAAGAAATTAAGAGAGAAATTAGAAAACATAATGAATTGCAATAAGGGAAGAAAAACCCATTTTTTCAGGTTCTTGTGGTGTCCAAGGCTTCTCCAGTGTTTCTCCACGTCTAATGCTTCTCCAAGAGCTTCCTCACTTCTAGAAGGATGTATGAAGGATATGGAGGTGATTTGGGATGAGTTTGAGTGAGTGGTGATGGCTAAGAAGATGAAATTCGTAGGGAAATGGAAGAGAGGTTTGCTTGGGGCTGTTTTGGTGATTTGGGGCTGTTTAGAGCTTTTGGTTGATTGCTGGGAGTGTTTGGGATTGAGAGAGTGTTTGAGGATAGTTTCCTAATGTGTTTGGGAAAATGATGGAAGTGTTTGAGGGAGGATGGAGTGAGGATGGCTGAATTGTGGGGTTGTGAATCCCAGGCTTGCACACCTCTTAATCTGGAATGAATTGGTATTTATAGGGATAGGGAGGTGAGAAATCAGGAATTTAATATGGCTAATGGACTTAACACTTGCATTAGATAATCAGAAATGGTTACTCCACTAAATCCCACGAGCAACCTAGCTCATCCTCATGTCAGCAATGACCAAGCTTCCATTCAGAACAAATAGCTCATCCTCACTCTCAGGCTTGACCAAGCTTCCATTTAGGAACCAACAGCTCATGCCTAGCTCACCACGACTAAGCATGCAATGAGGTCATCTTCCCTCAGGATTAATGCCTAATTTGTATGGGTCACGGATTGGCTTGGATCAATCAAGTGTCACTTTGAGCCTTGATCTTTAAGTTCGAAGAATGTCATTGATCCAACCAGACAAGTATTGGCCCAATCCAAGTTTGGATGAGAAGATAAGTCTGAAATTAACTGTTGCTCAGGCCCTCTAGCTTTCACACATTATTTTCACCATTTTACTTCAAATGCCTCAAGTGATACCTAGAATCGACAAATGTAATAACAAACACAAAAGAGGTTAAAAGCACAAGGTTAACTCAAAAACATAACTAAATCATAAGCAATAAGGGTACAAAATGATATACAATTGTGAACCGACAAATACCCCCAGGCTTAGATTTTGCTAGTCCTCGAGCAAAACAAAACAAAACAAAAACAAGAAGTTAAGTAAACCACTTCCAGAATCTCGATTGTATTGAGCATATGCAACAAGCCTTTGAACCTCTAGGCATCCCTGAGAGGAGGAGTTGTGTCCCTAAGGGTTTAACAGAAACGATACCCATAACGCTTTACCAACTCTACAAAACAAATGGTTAAGAAAAACAAACTTTGAAATCAACTAATGAAAATGAAAGAAAACTTTTAACCATAGATCCAACACCATAGAGTTGCCAAGATAGGTGATCAATAATTGTGTAAAAGTTAAGCTATAGCTCAAAGGCACATATCGCTTCAAGCAAGCACACTCAAACCTTGAATAGAGAACATGCTTCAACTCTAATTCTCAGATAATAACATTATTAATTAAGGAACCTATGGTTTAATTCTCTCAAGAAAGCATAAATGAGTGTATGAAGTAGAAGCACAAATTTGGTTATAGATCCCATGAAAGGAATCAAAAGCACTAAGAATAGAGATACACATACTGACCATTATATATGTACACATCATCAAGAATCAGCGAAGGTCTTTCACAAGGTTGTAATGAAAAGGCTAAGTTTAGGGGAAGATGGAAGAATTGGAAGGAAAAACAAGTAACTTAAGAACACACCCAGGCTTGCATGCTTCATTAATCTGCAAGGTATCATTGCTTTAGAATGGCATGGCTGCAAACTTCATGGTATCACCTGGCATGGACTTTATTTTTCACACTTATTAAATTTGAAACACATTTTCTCTTTTTATCTTCTCTTATTTGCTCGTTTGATCTACATCTTCTTTAACTTCATTGCACAGATTCACATCATCTTTCATTGCAGGGCATGGCAGCAACTTCCTTGCTTCAAACTTTATCTTGGCACACCTTGGTATATTTCTAAGTTATAGGTACTACAATAAGTGGAATATTCTTATCAAGATACAAAATTAGGGAAATGATGAGGGTGGTAGAAGTAAAAAGCTTGAAGTGTTTGGCTACAAGAGGGCTGATGGAACACACATATAGGTAGGGTGAAGTAGAAGCACACAAAATGGTTATACACACATAGCCTAGCATCACTTCAATGAGTTCATTCATGAATGAGAGCAAGCACATGATAATTTGCAAATATCATCCTTAGTATTCAATCAAAATGGAACAATGAGATCAATTAGAGTGAATTGAAGAAATAAGTATGGATGAGAAATAGAACACTTTAAACCCCTCAAGAAAGCAATTAGGCTTGAGATGGCTCATGAGGGTAGCTCCACTATTCTCCTTCAAGAATTGACATGGTACTTTAGCCACCAGAATTCTAAGAGCAAAAGCTTTGTGAAGTGTAAAATTTTGATATGAAAACCTCAATGGCAGCTCCATAGTATTGCTATTGTATGACATTCTAAAAAAAAAAAAAATGAGTGCCAGGTAACGAAAAATTGAAAACACAAATGAATTAAAATCGAAAGCCTTCCCCCCTGAAAGCTGAATTGAACATTGTCCTCAATGTTAAAGCATAGAAAAGATGATTGAGAACATGCAAATGATAAAGGGAAAAGTTAAGAAGAAGGTTTAGAGAAACTCCCCCTTGAGGCGATTAAGTGTTCCAAACCCTTGTCAAGCACCGTCTTGAACACATGGGGTTGCCTCCCAAATAAGCCCTTAGTTAATGTCTTGGCAAGACATCATGCAATCTCGCCCTATGGCTGAGTTCGGGGGTTCAAGAATTAATTCTCTCACATAGGTCACCTGACTTCTTCTCCTTTTCCTTCGCTTCTCCTCCGTCCTTTTCTTCTCTTTTCTTCATGTGTGTAAGGAGTGCAACATTTCACATTCCTAGGTGACATTGGATGGTTCCAACTTCATAGAGCATGGTCCAGGAGGCTCGAGTGGTGGCCCAGGAAATGGTGGAAATGGTTGGAACACTTCAAGGGCAGCTACCACTTCCTGGAACTCAAAAAATTCATCATCAAGGTCACCTAAAGGTTGTGTCAAAACAATTTCAAAGGCATCATCGATTGTGCCTGCACAAACTATAACCAGGGAATCCAAACAATCAATTGAAAAACAATCAAGTGAATTAGAAGGATGAGTTAAGGATTTCAAACACTTTGAATTCTATGGTTTGGCCAAAGGAATTCATTTTAAGAATGCCATTTTTCACATCAATAAGAGTGTTTGCTGTGGCCATGATGGTCTTCCAAGCAAGATAGGCAGCTCACGATCATGAATGGGTGCATCTTCCATGCCTGGCAGCTACTAAATCAGTAGGTGGCAATATTAGCTTATCAACTTGAACCAAAATATCTTCCCTAGATACCTTTAGGATATTTCACGTCAACCACTCACAGGCTTGAAGCTCAGTGTGGTGGATTTTAATTTTCCCAAACCAGTTGCAAGTACACTGAGAAGGCATTAGATTGACAACTTGCACTTAAATTCAACATGGCTTTCTCGTCTCGTTTATCTCCAATGGTTATGCCCATGGTAAAACCACCCTGATCCTCCAAGCTTAGGAGGAAGTTTCTTTGAAGGACAGGCACTGACATTTCAACACCAACACCTTTTCATGAGGGCTATACCTTCTCTGTGTGAGTTCGACTCCTGAAGAAAAAAATTTAGCATAAGTTGGCATGTTCCTGATCACATCAAGCAAAGGCAAGTTGACATTGACTTTACTAAGTATATCATAGATTTCATTAAAAGACTTATCCTGTTGCTTTTAGCAAGACGTCCAGGAAAAAGGAATTGGTGGCACATAAAGGGTCTCTGGCCTTGTGCAATGTAGGTGAAATTGTTGACTTGCCAATGGGAATCGCTTCTTTTGGTGTCGTCTCTTCTTTGTGTTCATCACCTCTATCAATACATCATGATTAGTAACTTCTTTGCCAACTTTATTATCAATAACCTTACCACTTCTTGAGTACCAAGATTGCTTTGGCTTGCTCATGATGCTTGGGATTCACATTTGGTTGGCTAGGGAATTTTCCAGGTTCTTTGGTTCAAAGTATTTGCAATTTGCCCCAATTGAATCTCTATCTTAGAAGTAGTAATCAGAACGTTGTCGAAGAGCACCATTAGTAGTTTGCTGAATCGCAAGATATTTTGGGCCAACAGTCTTACCGTGTCCTCCCATGACTGGTTTAGGCTGGAATGATGAACTTGCTTGATTGTCGCTCCAAGAGAAATTTGGGTGATTCCTCCAACCCGGATTATAAGTGTTCGAGAAGGGATCATTTCTTGGCCTTTGGTTGTAAGAATTCATCATGTGGGTCTTGTCTCGTACAAACTCAAGGATAAGTATCACTAGCTTGAACACATGTGAGTTGAGTGTCCTTGAGAATTGCAAATAGCACAAACTTCAACTTGAGGAGCTTTAGGTCCCATATTGAGCACAGCATCAAGCTTCCTTTGTAAACTAGCCACCTTGTAAAGCAAGCTCATTGTTAGGACTTAATCTCATAAATACCAACTTTACCTCTTGTATCTTTGTGTTGAGCATTGGATCCCAACACTCAAATATGTCATATGACTCTTGAGTATTCTTTTCTTTAAAGGTCCACCTGCAGCATTATCTACAGTAGATTGACAAATTCCGTTAGTCCATCATAAAAAATTTGCATCTGTAAGTAGTAAGATATCATTATGATGTGGACATTGCATTGGAGTTCCTTCTAACGCCCCCACTTTGCCCGTCAACGGTTCACCATCATGTTGTGAGAAGTCGAAAATCTTGGACCTCAAGGTGGCTGTCTTTTGGGGAAGAGAAACTTCTCCAAGAACTTCTTAACAGCATTCTAAGTGGTCAGTGATTGAGGAAGTTCAAAACCAACAGAAACCAAGTCTTTGGCTCTATCCTTCAAAGTGTAAGGGAAAACCCTCATCCTCAGGATTTGCTTCAAACACATCCTTCAAAGGCAAAGTACAAACAACAGGATAAAATTCTTTAATGTGAGCCAAAGGATCTTCATTAGGTAAACCATAAAAAGAAGGAAGCATTTGAAAGTGAGAAGATCAAGCTCATAGTTTCTAGCTTCTCTTGGACAGCAAGATGCATGAAGGTGAATTTGGTATGATTGGTTTAGCAAGATCCTCCAAAGCAAGTTGGTCATTAGCTGCCATCTTCTTCTCTTCTTCTCTTGATCGGAAGTTAAAGATGTTG
>CM031918.1:11179489-11262198 GCA_018703695.1 Prunus fruticosa | reverse complement strand
CAATATCCAGTCAACTGCATCAGTCATTCTTAGGTTTTCTATTAGTAATTCAGAATGGTTCAAGATTATACTAACTTAAGATCATTCTATTGCTACAAATTTCACCACAATTTCTTTTTGTTAATGCTGACTTTGGCTATGACCACTTGAGGTAGGAAATAAAATTGAAAATTATTACAATACTTGAAATACATACAACATAGTCCTATTCCATCTAAAAGAATGTCTAAAGTACAGTTCACACAAAGTGCCCAGTGTGATGAACAATACAATTACTGTGCTCTACATCAAACCAGAAAAAGATCGATGTCCGGGCATAATTACTCAAGTCTGCTGCAATGTCTAGTTTCCATGAGTCAGAAGTAGCTTGGCACCTCCTTCAATTCGAGTTCGAAATATCGGAAACACCGTCCTGAAGAACATTCACGGAGGAAGGTAATACCGTCTGGGACACTAGCAGTACCCCCAATAGGGCACGAAAGATGGTCCAGGGGATTTGACTGCATTGAAGCACAACCCCTCTTTATTGTCAGCCTTCCATTTCTACTAAATAAGCAACAACCAAGCTCTGCCTTCCACAGTCAAGTTTGCCAATTTGCAGGTGGAGCTCCCAAATGCACTGCTCAAACAACGACAGCCATACCAAACTTTTTGCCAATGTAATAATAAAAATAATAAAAATACTGGTCATACTTTCAGGAGCACTTCCATACTGCTAGATGAAACAATAAAAATAATCACTCAGTTATTCCATTAATTTTTTTTTAATAAAATAAAAAAGATGATAAAAAATAAAAATAAAAAAGCCCTTCAATTGGTTCTCTTGTTTCATACTGAAGCTATTCTACCTCCAACGTTGAAACTAATAGTCAGAGGCGGTACCTACATGAGGACCTCCCACAATGCGGGAAGTGGCATGTATGTCTAGTAAACCTAGGCAAAGATGATTTTTTACTCAGCTTCCTTAGAGAGAATTGATAAGCTATCCAACCAATACCTCCAACATCGTCCAACATAAACTCAGATACTCCACATATTAACTACATCAGAACCCATGTGTATGGGACAAAACCTTAACTCTAAATACACTTTTTGGCTGTTGTTTGGAAATATAGGATAGTAAATAAATAGAAGGAAAATCATATTTTTTACACATTTCTTTCTTATATTAAATATTAACCTTCAAAGTAAATTTGTATATTGTATAGAAAATATAGGAATGGAATCAGATTTCCAATTAATAACACAGAGTCAACATTTTAAAACATTTGTGAATGAAATCTCTAGGGCTATCAAGTACTTTATGACAAATTAACAAAAGTTTTGAAAAATAAACAGAAAAAACCATCATTTTAATTAATATTCCTGCCTTATACAAAACCATCATAGAGAAGGCAATCTCAAACAAATTGAAAAACAGAACCAGTGTACAGATTACCAACAAATTTTTACAGGAAGAAAAATTTCTCATCCTCCAATATTTGTGTGTAAAAAGAAATTCGTCAAAACAACCACAGTTTTAATTCTGTCCAGTAAAATCTAACAGCATGGAAGTGGCTCGAAAGTAAGATTTGAGAGAGAAATGTCAGACAACCAGAACATTTATATTAAGAAAAATACACAAACTGAAAATGTACAAACCTGTCCAAGTCTTTAGAAATAAAGAGTGTTGTTTTATCATTTAGTTTACTTCTACCAGGAATTTGAACAAAGTAAGTTTAGATAGAAAATGGAGAAAAATTGGAAGAATACTACAAAGGTTTTATTTTTGGAATGAAACTATTAAAAAGAAATAAAAACTAAGTGATATTGGTAGGCAGACTACCAAAATAGACGACAAGAAAGTAGAGATATCTGTGCAATTCCAAAGAAGTCTGTCAAATGCAATGGGGTTTCGGCAATGTTGATTCACTTAACCGAACTTAGTTAAGATCCAACTTGTTTGACAGTAAAGTTGCCAAAGGTTCACAATTAAACCATGTTGGAAAAATGTGATCAGCCCATCCTATTTCGTGGACTTCTTACATCTTGACTTCTCCTAGATATTTTGGAGAGCAGATTTTACATTCATAAAAAATATCTAGGAGAAGTGAGTATAAGTCTCACAAAATATCATCCGCCCATCACATTCCTACATATAATTCCTTCCTTTATGGAAATTAGAATTTGAAAATCAAAATCCAACGGAGAAATGAGGTTTTCACTTTATAAACAACCATACGTGCTATTAGAATCCCTTAAAAAAAATAGAAGGAAAGAGGGCACACAAGTGAAACACTTAATTGGAAAAGGTTTGACTCATGAGGTAGAGATAGAAATATACAATTAACAAGAAAGCTTCATTTCAATTGCCTCCTTGAAACTAGATTACTAATGGATTCTTGTACGAAACTAAACATGTCACTTGAAACTATGTTCAATTACCTTGGGCTAGCACATTTATATCTTCATGTATATACTTCAATACTTCATTTTCAAAATACTTATTACCATGTCGGTTAAAGATATCCTTGTAAACCTGATTGTACCATATATACGATTAATAGGTATCTCCAAATGAACCAGAAGTGTAAGCTATCGATGTCCATCAATAAGTGAACAAATGGGATGAAAATAACCATTCCCACTATGAAAAATAAAGACATATAAAGGTATAGTAATCCTTTGTCATACATAGGTACCTATCCTACCTAGAACAAATTACCCTTCATCCAGTAGAATGGCTTCAAAGCACAAACATAATGCAAGCATGCCTAACCGTCTTAATTGGCATTTCTAAATGCAGAACTTCTTGTTACCAGGCAGTTCCCTTCATTTTGAATATTAGAAGCAAGATGCCTTCCTCCTGCTGCAATTAGAATGGTGTCACCAGGCCTGTAAAGGAAAAAAATGAACAATTTATATAACAGCCCAACAAAGGAAAAAAATTTATACAGACATATTAAACATTCCAAACCTTGCAGCAGCAACAGCGGTCTCAATGTCGGGGAAAACTCCAGGCTCCTCCAGTCGATCTTTGATAGATCGTTCAACTCGTAGCCACAAGCGAAGGTGACATGCCAAGAAAAGCCATCTGTGGCATAGTCGAGGCGGTGTTATACCGATCTGACAACCCAATAGCAATTTGAGACAGAAATTGCAGAAATTTATTTACCTACATGCATTTGAGCTATCTAGATTTATTAGGTAAACTTGATACAACAGTAATGAGACAACTTTAGGCAGTCATAATATCCACTCAGTGCCTACCCAAAATATCCACAGCAAAAACAGACAAAAGTTTGAGGACACATAACAATGCTCAGGCATTCCCTCGTCCTCTTCCCTGACCTTACTAAACTCGGCTCGCCTCTCACCGAGGTTAACCAAATAAATTTATGCTCTTTTCAACAATTATATTCCTTTTCTTATAAGACAAACAGTAATGTTGTCCCATATTTGCAGACTTTATTATCTATACTAAATACCCATTTTCACGTCCACTATTTTACTTATTTTGAATATATTAAAAATATAATTAAGAATTTTGCTAGAAAAAGTCAAAACACGGGGCCAACAGTATTACTATCAAAAAGTTTATTTAGAGCCAACATTTCCAATCTTCCTAAGACTTAAACAAAGATAAGTATGTAACTTGACAAAGATATCATTTCTTATGGATTTCAGGTACCCAAAAAAAAAAACCCAATAAAAACAAAGCAATTAAGCAATGTAAATTAGCTAAATATGGGACCAAGAAAAACCTGTAAGCAAAAATCGACACACAAAAATATTAATAAAACAAGCAATTGAACAAAACCCCAAGTACTGGAATGGTTCAAGGACTCATGGATACAATTAAATATTGGGCCTTTGCATAGAAATTTGTTTCCTTGTTAAAGAGAAAAGAAGAAAAGAGGTCAACCTGGGATGGGAGGGAGGAAGCTAAAGAATGTGCATCAGACACCCATCATCAAGATTATTTATAAGACACGAAGATGACTTTGATGAGCTGCTGCTGCTTGCTTCTCTTCTCTTCCACTTTGTCTGCTTTATTTTATCTTCCTCCACCTCCACAGCCCCCTCACCCTCTCCCTAGTGTACTGGTGGTGCCGAAGAGAACTGCTCGGAATTTTAAGATTGTGGCTACAAGCCCTGACCACTAACTGCCACACTTACACTAGACCCTTACACGTGCCATTGTGTTTGGGTTTGGGTTGACCCTTGACAGGTGCAGTTCTTATTTTTATGATTTTTCTGGGAAAGAAAATTACATAGAATCATGAAATGAAAAATCTTGAGCAAGAAGAGGGGTCAGCCTACCAGGCTCCTCTTCAATTCATCCTACATAATTTGTTTTGTGCAACTTAAATCATTGGTGGTGCATCTTATTCCTATATGTTGAAAGCATTTTTCTAATACTTACAAAAATAAATAAATAAAATCTTTTTTCACAAATACGTCTTAAAATTTTAAAAGCCGGTACGAAAACAAAAACTTACTACATAATATATAAAGTCACACTTTAATCACAAATAAAAAAGGTTTATTATTTAGTAAATAAGTATTAAAATTGCAAATCACAAACATCAATCGGTGAAACTTTCTGTCAAACCTTCTCTCTAATCACAAACAAAAAAGGAAAAAAAGACTAAAACATACTCTTATATAAATGCGTTCAAGTGATTTGTATGCTTAAGATAGTATTCACACTGCAACAAACTGAAAGTAAAAAAGAAATGAAAAGTTATCTACATTTATTTCAACCAACTAAAAATGGAATCTACCACAAAATTCAACCATTGCATTACATATCAAAAGAAGTGAAAAAAAAGTGCTCATAAATATATTAAATGAGGGAGAGAGCTTTGATTTTGGGGGAGGAGACTCCTCAATAAGAAAATGTTGAACTCTTTTTCTTTTGGTTTAAAAAGCTTTAGTGCTTTGTTCCATCCCATAAAATGAGGCCATTTGGAATTCAGGTAATTTGGGTAGGCCTAACCCTTAGACTTAAACCTTCACAAAGAAAGAAAGAAAACAATTCAAAGTGCAAGGAAATGAATTTGAAAAACAATGTTTCTAAAAAATGTTGGCCAAACAAAAAGTTATCAAAATGAAGAAGCCAAAAAGTCTCGGAGAATAGAAGGTTCATAAAAAAATAATTAAAAGAAAAAAGGGTTGAGAGGGAAAAGGCCAAAAACCATAGTCAGAAAAGGACGCGTGTCAACAAAATCAAAGGGAAGGAACGTACCACATTCCGTACATACGCACGCCTCTTTTCGCCCGTACGATGCTTTCATATTCCCTCCAAACGTCTCACACACACACTCTTTCGCGCACAGAGAGAGAGAGAGTTTTAAGAGAATAGAAGAGAAACTGAATGGCTACCGTCAACGAGAACGCCGTCGTTTCGGCTGCGACTGGAGGGACTGACCACCTGGATGAGTACGAGCCACGTGGTGGAGGAGCACGGAAGAGTGAGAGAATTCTACCCGTCTGTCTGAGCGACCCTGGAGATGCTGAGCGACCAGCTGTGACGTCTCTAACTCCGTACCTTCTCCCACCCACCGAGTTTTCACTCCGAGCTTCGGCCTACCGGAACCTCCAGCAGCTCAGCAATATCCGCTCTCTGCGCTCTACTCCCTCCCAAGAAGGTACGTTTTATGTTTGGTTGCCGAGAAAAAAACAGAGGGAAAAGGAAAACAAAATGCAAAACAGAAAAGTTTTTTTGGAAAAATTACACCTTTTCAAAGTTCCAACCTTTTTCGTTGGCAATACAAAAGAAGTCCTAACTTTTTGGACTGTGACTTTCCTTTAATTTGCGTCTCTCTCGGCTCCATTCCTTCCAGCAAGACCTTTCTCCGAGTTTTGTGCTTGGTCGGTTGCCGAGTAAAACAGAGGAGGAGGAAAATAATGCCAAGCAGAAAATGTTTTCCTGGAAAAATGGGACAGGAATTTTCTCAAAGTCCCTGCCTTTTTTGTTCACAAAGATAAAAGTTTCTATTTTTGATGTTATTGTCTATTTCTGAAGTTTCAAGAGGATATAGTCTTAGTCTATATTTGAGCAATTGTGGTATATCGTTTGAGTATTTAAACTCTGTGCATAAAAAACGGAAACTGTTATAATCGACAAGCAGTTTATCACCAAATGTAAAACTTATTGGACAATTGTGTATATTGCTTAGCATCTGGAAACTCTGTCGTGCGTTGGAAAGGGTCTAGTTCAATGCTCTTTAAAAACGAACTGTTCTAGGAGCAGAGATGAAATGAATGAGGAAAATTTCTGAAACAAAAGAGATGCTTCCTGCAGTGAAAAGTTTTGATTTTTGATTGACTTTTTCTTTTGTTTTTGTTTTTTTGTTTTTATAAATAATGTTGGAAATTACAACTGGCAAGGTCCAAATGAAAATGTTCTTCAAAACCAGAAGTGATATGGTTGAAATGACTATGTAATTATTTGTAATGTTTTCTGTGTTCCTGTGCAAACCTCTATGCTTTTTTTGGGTTCCAGCATTAGTGATGCAACTGAATGTTGAGTTTCTTTGCAAATTGGGGTCATCTTTCGTGGAACTGAGGAAATAAGGAAACAGACTATGTGTGGCATCTACGCTGGCCTCCTGAACAAAGCAAATATACACCGGCTGAGTCTCGTCCTGGGAAGTATCCACTCCTATGCTCGGAAAGAACTGGAGAAGTATCCCTTTAAAGTTGAGACTTTCCATGTAAGTTACCTGATAATTGTTCTACAATATTCTACTGTACCCCTTTTCCAAGTGGCCTAAGGGCTTACTCTTCCAGTTGTTAAGGCATTTTCTGTTTTCTAATGCTCAATAACTGGAGAAAATCATCATCTGGATTTCCTCTGAAGAAGAAATACTAAGTTATCTGTTCAAATGCTTCTCTTTTTATTTTTTTGATCTGTGTTCAAATGTTTTTTTTATGATATGCCAATTTAGATGAATGTCAGTGTATAATTTATCACTTGTAAGGCAATGCAGCTGTTGTACACTTTTGTAACTTTGTTGAAATCAGGCAATACGGCTGTTTGCCTTTCATGTTTGGACTTTTGAGACATAAGTTCCATCCAACCTTTCCTTTCTCTGTTTCTTTGTGCATTTTTCCCATAATATTTCTGGTTTAGTGTAAGAGTTTCCATTTCACCCCAATACTTATGCTTTGGGTTTAGATTTGTGACTTGCTGGTCAATATTACAAAGCATGCTCTAAAGCCAAAGCTCTAGATACTCACTGCCTAAGTAAAGAACAAGCTGCTAGGAAGTACAAGTTGGAAGACAAGCAGGTAACTGTGTATGGATCTCTCAGGCAAATGTTGGTGACAATTAGGGTCAAATCTATTGCTGATTTTTTTATGGCTTTAATTTTGTTGACACTGAGATAGCTAGCGATTGATTTTTACTGTTTAATTTGTGAAACACAAGGAAGCTAGTTAGTTTTGATTTGACATCAAGCTCTTGATAGTTGGTTTAAGAGTGGTTTCCTCCATTCGTTGCCCGCAAGGTATCCATTGAAAAATAGTTCCAATCTGAATAGACTTATTTATGCAGCATAGAATTTCATTGTCATGCTAGCTGTCATTTGGATTACTAAGTTGGAATTTGGTTGATAAAATTATTGAATCTATCTTATTGTTCGTCTTTCACAGCTCCTCAAAAACGCTGGAAACTGATGGAATTGCTCGATACTATGGATTGGAGAAAGGGGAAGGTGGTAAAATCACCTACCGTGGTGGAGTTACTGGTTCCCTGGTAACTTACCGTTGCGTCGTCTGATCCTTTTATACGACTCTACATGCCAGTTTACTCAAAGCGAGGACTCATACTAAACAAATAAAGTCACATTAGACATGTTTGACTAGATTCAAAAACAGGTTTTGGTTTAATGGGTTTGTATCTTCGCTGTTACTTACATAAAGTACTATTAATTAGAACTAAATTCCACAATTCAAGGGATGGAAATTATGTCTCTGAACATAATTCAGTTAGTATCATAGGTTGTGATTTTAACTTAAAAATATGATGTTTTGTTTTGACCTAAAATGAAGATGAGTAACATGTTTATGGTAGGGGCCAGTCGTGAGATTTCCGCTGCTAAATTTAAACTTGGAGCCCTTACATAATCTAAGAATATGAAAATACTATAAAAAAAATTGACATGACTTAATGTTATAAAACAATTTTTTATAATGTAATATCAACATCAATTAGCATGTAATAACAATCCACAAACCAAATTCATAATTTTTAAAAAAAATATTTTCATTTGATAAAGTTAAATAATAGTATGTTTGGTATGCATGTGATATATACTGCCTCTAGTCCAAGTTGGATCTTTCCCCTTTAATTTCACGTGCTTCTGTTTTTTAAAACTATTTTAATCTAATGAAAAAAAGAATATAAATACGAATACAAGGACATCACTTGGCGCATGCTCAGGCCTTGTATCAAAGGTATATGCACTATAAACCAGCTTTACCTAATACACTTTTGTGTCAATGTGTTGCACATTGGAGCATATCTAATTTTTATTATATTAAAATATATAATATAAAGTAAAAAAAATTATGAGGCCCTCAAAAATTGGGAGTCCCCTAGGAGCACCCTTGGATGATGTCAAGGCTGCCCCTGGGGAATTTACTTAATCAATGTACTTTGTTTTTAACTAGGGGTTGGCAAAAAACTGTTCAAACCATCTAATTTTTGTCTTAATTTTTATTTATTTTTTTTTATTAAGGATAATTCGAACAAAATTGGTCACTAAATGAATTGGTTTGATACAGTTATGCTATTAATTTAGGGACATAAACCGTACTGAAACCAAAAGTTAACATTGGTTCAGTTGTGATCTGGGTTCTGAAAGGATAGTTATGTTCAAATCTCACAAGCTCTATTGTTACGCCTTTCCATTAGGTAATGGAATCTGTTAAGTGCGGGTGGTATGCCAATCCAAACCCCATGTGTTAAGCTCTCTCCCCCACTCCCCTTCATACCCCCAAATACTCATATTTGGGATTCCCCATCCCCACCTTCCCTGGGAAATGGGTTTTGAAACCCTGCCCATTATGAAAGAAAAAATCGATATATAACCACTTTGTTGAAGTAAAAGTACTAAGGCAAGATAATGAATATAAATAATATATACTTATAAAATTGTTTTATAAAAAAGTAATAATGTACTAAAAATTCACCCAACATAATCTCACTCTTATTTACCAATAAGAGTTGTTTTTTGGTTTAAATTAACATAATGTCACTCTTATTTACCAACGTAATTAACAAAATTATTGAAGATGTCCAGCAAGGTCGAAGACACTCATATTTCATGCCGATTGTTTGGTTTTGGATATGGAAGAAGATTTTAGAGACACAGCTATTTTTTTCCCAGTATTCTCCTTCTTCCTCTGGCTCTGGTGTGGTTTCTTTATCCATTTTTGCTATAATGTTTTTTTTGGGCACTTTATCTATGTTGAACATGACAGGACCCGTCCTCAATTTTCTTTTAACCCGAGACGAATCATGTGGGTTATGGGCCCACTTACTAAAAATTTAGCCTCTTTCCAAATTAGGGAAATATTTAGTGTTTCCTTTAAAATTTTTTGTAGAGTCTCCCCCTAGAAATTGAACATTCCCCAAAATTTTCACCCCTGGATAAAATATTTTAAAACACCAACCAGTGGCTATGCACAGCTCTACAAACATGCAATCACACATAAGAGGCCTCCGGCCTTCAGGTATGATTGTAACATAACCTACAATGCTCTGTTCTAATTACAATAATGGATAAACCATACCATTTATGACCTCTAAGAATTGACCAATTACCCCCGAAATTATTAAAATGAATTCAAATCCATTAACGGATATCAAAAATCCAAATTACACATTTTTGAATCCAATCAAACCTTTAAAACACAATAATATTTCGCCTTGGACCTGGCTGAGACCCCAAGCTGCCTACGTACCCTCTTAACAAGGGATCAAGCCACATGTAGCTTCTCATCTCAACGGTCACAACTCCAATAATAGACAATTATTTTAAAGGAACCAACAAATACATTTCATCATCACCATTCAAATTCCAACAAAACACAATGAACGGATTTCTCAAACTCCTCCTCTATATCCAGTTTACCCTAACCAACCCTATCAGGCTTGCATGGTGTCGAACAACACTTCCCATCCCAGGGCTTAAACATTCATACATGTACTAACTCGCGAGTCTAACTGAATGAACCACATATACATATATGTAATATAATAACACCCACTCTCCCACCATCATCATGTACCAGGGGATTTGATCCGAAGAGTGGATTGTTGACCAGCTCTTGATGATCCGGCCCTCAAATGTCCATGTGAAAAGGGATGAGTCGTCCAACTGGGGATAATTGAAATTGAATCCAGCATGTACGGACGAGAATCAAGACCCGCACGCCTCGTAACCGTCCTACGCTGTGAACAGGACCCTTGCCATAAGGGTCTAGAGTCACACCCTGTGAAGGTATGTTAGTTCTACATTTCCAAGTATCCTACATTTCATTTCCATAATCCAATTACAAATCCTAAAGGGAGGTACGCAATGATGATGCACATCATGTATGGGGAACAATTTAATAGTGGGATTGTTGACTAGCTCACCAGGCGGCCCAAAAGTCCAGGTGGCCAGGGACGAACGTCCAACTAGGGGACTAAACCCAACCAGCCCGTACGCACGAAGAATCAAAGACTTTAGCGTCTTAAAACAGCTCAACGCGTCACAGACTACCCAATTAAGGGTCTAGAGGCAAATATCCGTGAACTATGTTGTTTTGCCAGATGCAAACGATATCCAATCCATATCCATTTCCACTTATCCTAGTGTCCATATCCACTGTTTCCAAGCATCATCATCCAAAGGGGAGGTACGGATGATGGTGGAGTTCGGAATCCTTATATAGATATTATAAAATATAATATTCCCTTCCTTAATTCAATTTTCCCTAGGCATCGGATTAGAGACACTCGAAGGGCCCTGGACAAATTCTTAACTGGCTTGGGCAAACACAGAATCCGTAGGGTTTGGAACAGTTTAATTGTGCTGGGCAAATAGTATCGAAGTCAGCAGCTATCAACAAATACCCTGTCATAGTATAGCTAACAAATTCTAAGCATATTCTATATCCATGTGGTACCTAAGGTAGTGCTAATAGCACTCAAACTAACATTCGAAATCTCACATCTCTCCTCATCTCATAACCACATTCCCAAGTACCCCATATATTATCTACAAAAATAGTATTTTCTTAAATATTATACAAATGACTCAATATGTTTTTAATATGCTCAAGACCCAACATATTTCACATAAAGATACTTCATAACATACTAAATCCAATAATCAAACATATAATGTATTCCTCATTAAACCATTAAAACAATATGCATAACTTTCCACCACAAAGCCAGATGCTTATTATTTGAAAACAAAGTTGACTCACTCCTTAATAATCATAACGAGCTCATTGGCTCACTATCATAACTCATGTATTCAAGTATCTCAATATTTATACCATTCTGATAATTTTAATTATCAAATAAATATCCTAGTTTTGTAAGACATTATAAAAAGCTCATGCTCCCTAAATACTCAAAAATTTTAAAACATATAACAATTAACTACTTTTAGAATGTTCATTCTCATAACTTCCTGAGGGTGTAATTCCTTTAAGACTTAGTCGATCGAGGTCTAACTTCCCACATTTGGTTAGTCGGGCAGCGGGGCCGGACGAACTTCCATCTGATCATTTTTTTCTTAACGTCGTATGGTTTCCAAAAGGTCTCAGGATACACGCTCCTGCAAGTTTGGTTCAGATTTTTTTGACCCTTTCCGGACTACACACGATGTTTACTACTTCCGTACGTTATCGTGTAACGTTAAACTTTAAGTTATTTTAACTGGTGACATTCTTGGTTTTTCATCACGTTCCGTGAAATCCTACACTATCCTGGGAAACCTAAATCATACATATTAAAAGGAAGTCATCTAACGGTTCTTCACATATTCGGAGCCCGAAAATCACACTAATATGTAAAATCCGTTCGGGTTCAAACGTTATTGAATTAGATACGGAATAACCTGACGCACTTGTGACAGCTAGGCACGCATTCGGGACGAAAATACCCCTCTACAACGTGCCCACGCGCCGCCACACGCGGGGGTGTCCAAAGCGCGATATCGTATCGCCGGAAACTCTAGTGTCTTAGGTGAGCTCCCATCCCAGGGTGATGCACTTAATCCGGAACCACTTTTGTTGGATACATACCCCAAAAAGTGGCCGGAAGTGGCTGAAAATTCAACCCGTAGTTCCACCGTAATGAATTCGAGAATCAAACTAGTTACCTGAAAATCGATGGGTATGTACCCAGCCAGCAGCTGAGATCAGGAAAAATAGGTGGAAAACTATACCTTACACGCCTAATTGGTGGAGAAATGAGGGAGAACGAGCAGCTTGGAAGTTCTGTCAGAAACCAGCGCTTTTTGGTTGTTTTCCGTTGATATTTCTCACGTTCTTCAAAGGCGAGGGCTGGCCGGAAACCGGAGAGGAGTGCGGGGGTGCCCGAGGTCCCGCCCGGTGCCGGTGGCCGCCCAGATGGGTGGGGACGGTGAAACCGTGCGCGCCAGAAGAGCAGGTCGCGACAGGGGAGAGAGAGAGGAGAGAGAGAGAGAGAGAGAGGGTTTTTTGTTTTAATTAAAAATAAACTTCGAAATAATTACGATTGTGCCACTCTAGAGCTTGACATCGTAATTTCTCCCGTTACAACTCCAATTCCAGCCCAGCCGCATGTCTCACAGATGACTTGCCCCCAGGGTTTTACAATGAACTTTAAAAAGTACCAACCACTGCCCCTAATCTCCTTCAAATAAAAATGACCAAATAACCCTAATTCTAAGGCAAAATTGTAAATTCATAACTCTTGAAACTCATTAGTTCACTATTCCTTTTATTCTGGTTGGGTTGGTACACACAACATTTCTGGGGGTGCCACTGTGTGGAGGTTTAATTTGCTAAAATATGAATATGGGGTTCGAATATATTAGGTTAAGTTTATTCTTCTTCATAAGGATGTATATATATAAGAGTTTACATGAGTGCTTTATAAGGAATTAGATACAGGAAAAGGATTAGGAAATATCTTCCTACTTTACACAATGATTTGAATTACAATATAAAATAGGAAAATAAATCCCTTAATTAATCAAGGAAAATAATCTCCTTATTAATGAGGAGACTACTTCAACACTCCTCCTCAAAGTTGGTGATACACCCACCAATGCCCAACTTGGTAAGTGAGTCATGAAACTCCTCCCACAAACAGTCTTCTGGTTAAGATATTTGCTAGTTGATCTTTTGATTTTACGAATGGTAGGCGGAAATGATCTTCCTCTCAATTTTTTCTTTCTTCAAAATGTCCATCCACCTCAACATGTTTGGTTCGATCATGTCGAACTAGATTATGGGCAATATCAATGGCTAACTTGTTATCACAATGTAACTCCAATGGCTTTTCAGGCTTGAAACCCAATTCCTGTCAATAGCCTTTTGATTCATAGTAACTCACAAACTCCGTGAGCCATTGCTCATAGACTTACATTTTTACGACTAGACCAAGTAACCACATTTTGTTTTTTATACTCGCCAAGTGACTAGGTTACCTCCCACGAAAGTGAAGTAACCTAAAGTAGCGGTCTATCAGGAATGGAGCCAAGCCGATCAGGATCTGGATATCTGACAACTTCAAGATCTCTATTGTTTGAGAAGATTTCCCCTTTCCTAGGGGCTAACTTTAAGTACCTTAAGATCCAAGGATTATTCCTATGAGACACACTGGGTGAACGCATAAAATGACTAACCACACTCACAACATATGCAATATTTGGTCTTGTGTGGGCTAAATATATCAACCTTCCAACAAGGCGTTGGTACTGTCCCTTATTGGTTGGTTCTTGATCCATGTCTTCACACAACTTGTGTTTCATCTCAATGGGTGTGCCCAGGAAGGCTTACATCCAAGCATTCCTGTTTTAGTGAGTACGATCTAATACATACTTCCTTTGGGACATAAATATACCAGTTGTGGACCTTGCTACTTCAATTCCCAGAAAGTACTCCAGATTACCTAAATCCTTCATCTCAAATTCCTTAGAAAAATACTTCTGCAATTTCTGTGTCGTTTCCAGTGATGGCTATGTCATCCATAAAAACAATCAATGCAATAAGTCTTCTTCCATCACGCTTCAAGAACAAAGTGCTGATTCTCATTTACCTGGTAGATATCCAAAATTCTTCATGGATTTAGTGAATCTGCCAAACCATGCCCTGGAGATTGCTTTAACCCATACAATGACTTTTGAGCTTCAAACTTGATTCTCCTTGTCACGAGCTAAGTTACATCCTGGTGGTAAGTCCATATACTTCTTCTTCCAAGTCTCCATGTAATAATTATTTTTACATCAAACTGATGTAATGGCCAATCGAGACACGCCTGCAGTGGAAATGACTCTGAGAGTTTTAATCTTGGCTACTGGGGCAAAGGTCTCTTGGTAGTCTATCCCATATCTTTGTGTACACCTCTTCACCACCAATCTAGCTTTATATCTTTCAATGGATCCATCAGCTTCTAGTTTCATAGATAAATCCATCTGCATCCCCATTGTCTTCTTTCCATGAGGTGATGTCACGAGTTCCCATGTGCCATTCTTCTGGAGAGCTTGCATTTCTTCATTCATGGCTTATTTCCATTTGGGGTCTTCTAGTGCTTCAGTGACACTGTCTGGGGAGAGATATGTCGGCCACCGCTTCACAAAGTGTACCCGTGACTCTAATAATTGTTGAGAGATACATATTGTTGATGGGATATTTCCCTTTTTCATTAAGATCTTCTTTCCAGTGGATCTGAGGTTTGCCACGGTTCTTCCTTTTTGGAATTTGAATGCTGGCTCTGTGCCTGACGAAATCAAATCATTATGGGATATTTCATTAATGTTATCAGTTCCAGAAACATGTTACTCTAATGACATTCTCAGCGGTGATTCGGTGTGGTACTGGATCTGAGAATTCTCCGCAGCCGGGCAAAACCTCCTCAATTTTCTCCTCTGAGTTTGGGAGGAGGGAGACGAATATGAAGGAAAAAATTCTGAAATTTGGGAAGTGTTGGCATCTGTGATGCTCTTCCTGACGGCTGAAAGTTATATGTCTTGTTCCCGGAACACAACATCCATAGAAGTATAGACTTTTTGACTAAGAGGATGGTAACACCGGTACCCTTTCTTACGAGGGGCATAACCAATGAAACACATTTTTCGGTATGGGATTCAATTTGTTGCGTTGGTGATCATGTAGTGGACAAAGACCACAATACCAAAAATCCGAGGTTCAGGTTTTTGGTAGGAGGTATTTGGAGATGGTGGTGGAGTGTTTGAAGGGGGGTTTGGAAATTTAGGATACTAGAGGAATCCAATTGATGAGGTATGTGTTCGCACCATTTTGCAAAACCCAAGGGAGGTGTCGTAGACAGTGTAGTCCCTAAGTCCGAGTGTTGTATCCACAGAGAGCGGTGTAAATAATAGCAGAGCTGAAAAAAGAACAATTATGATTGAAAAGTAGATTTATGCAAGATTTGATTTCAAGAAAATTCAATTGATTAAAACACTAAGGCATTGGGTTTCCACTTTTAACATAAGCATGCAACTCTTAATAATTTGATCCACAAAATATTTTCCATTGTAGTTGTTCAAAATAATTAAAGCTCTTTTTAATTTCCTTTAGAAGTATTCTAAGCATAACTTGTACCATTGGCAACAAACTATCAAAAAATAATCTTCATCAAAATTCTATTAATCTTTAGTAATTCTCTTCTCTTTTAAAAAAGCACTGAAAGTTTTTACTACACAATGGGAAAAACATGATTGAACCCATGAAATAGAATATCAAACATTCATCAATTAATTAAAGAAAACTACAAATTCCATTTGAACAAAACTACAAAATCATATTAAAGCTTAAGTTTGGATCAAACTAATAAAAATTACACACTTATATTAAAAGCTTTCTCCCTAGCCTTAGCTAGGGAGTTAGTTCCCCATAAAAACTAAAACATAAATTAAGACTATAAAAGAAATGGAGGAAGGAGAGAGCTCATAGAGTTTGAGGAGCTTGGTGTCTGAAAGCTGCAGCAAAGACCTCTTATTTATGGATGATTGGAATTGCTCATTGCCGCCAGCCCATCTCTGATCTTATCATCAATTGATGCACACGTACCACTTCCATTGCTTTTGTTATTCAATTCCATTTCTTTTGGTTGAGTGCAGCACCTTAAGGAAGTAAAGATGTATAGTTTATTTTAAGTTGACTGACCACTAACAATGATTCATCCCTTGGAAGCCAATCCCCACGGTTTCTCTCTCATTTTCTTCTATTTCTTTGGCTTTGCTGAACTTCTTTTTATCTGCTGGGTGGCACATCTCATCTTTTTGACAATTAAATTCCTTCTCTTTCCTTTGTGCCTTATGCATTTTGTTTTATTTATATCAATGTCATTACCACTTCTTCATTCATTTATTTGTTTAATCCCAACTTCCATATGTTCAACGCCATCTAGTCTCTCACCATTCTTCTTTCCTTGTTCTTGCTTGTTGCCAATCTGACCAAGAACCTACTAAGAGAAAGTAGTTATTTAATTTCCAATATTTTTATTAGAATAATGTCTAAACTTATAAAAATCAAACTTTAGCCTAAAAAGCTCAAAATAACATAAATTAATGCACTAACAAATATATATTTAGGGATAGAAATTGTAATAATTATGTGCTTATCAGGATGCTGTAGAGACAACGGCTTCACCCCAAAAGATCGTGGCATATTGGCGCCAAAGAGAGAGGCACAAACTACTTCCAATAAGTGTCTATTATTTCTTTCAGCCACCCCATTCTATTGGGGAGTGTAAGGACATGAGCGTTGATGTATGATGCCATGATCTTGTAAGAACTGGGTAAGATCATGGTTGAGAATTCTCCCGCCATTGTAGAACGAAGAACCTAAATTCTTGTATGAAATTGTGTCTCCACCATTTGATAGAACTATTGAAACTTGGAACTAACTTCCCCTTTTGTTGTGAGAAGGGAAACCCAGATCATGCGTGTGTGCAATCATCAATAAATGTGACAAACCATCTAGCTCCCCCTAGAGTGGTAACTTTAGCTCGGGCCCTAACATCAGAATGAACAAGAGAAAAAGGAACCAAACTTTTATGTGAACTTAAGGAAAAAGGAAATATGATGGCTCTTGGCTAGTTCACAAATGTCACACTTAAAACTGGAAATATATAAATTGGAAAATAAGGAAGGGAATAGCTTCTGGAAATATCCAAATGAAGCATGTCCAAGACGGCGATGCCATAACCATACTTCAGAAGTTTGCTTCTCAACACTCGCACCCCCAATTTTTTAAGCTTGACTGAGGCTGGCTTCACCTTCTAGAATGCCAAGTCCAGACAGTAGAGTTTGCCCCTCCTAGTACCACAACCAATCATCTTGCTGCCTGAGAATGTCCTAAAAACACAATGAGTAGGGCAAAAGATTATAGTGCAATTCAAAACCGTAGTAATTTAGGCAACAGATAAAGAGATTATGATGTAAGGATGGAACAATCAACACAGCATCCAAAGTGAGGGAGTCAGAGAGAGAGAGAGGAACCTCTCCCCCATTAGAATCACGGAGAGGGGGTACCATTGGCATTAACATCATCTAATTCAGAAGACAGTGTATGAGAGGTAATTTGTCCAGGATCAAAGGTCATGTGGTCAGTGGCTCGGTGTCAATGACTCATGTGTGTTTCTTTGAAGAACTATGCAAGACATAACCTTGGGTACCTGTGGTGGCAATTTGGGAGGCGATGGTTTGGGTAGATGAGACGATATCCATGGCAGTGGAAGGATTTAAGAATAAGAGAAAATATGTGTTTAGGGTTTTGTGATAAGAGTATATGAGGATATGGGTATGAAGATTCTAAATCTAATATGTAAATATGAGGAATTTGATTTAGGGTTTGTGTTTGAAGAAATTTGATATGAGGATTTAGGGTTTGTGTTTGAAGAACTTTGATATGAGGATTTAGAGACAACCGAGGATCGATCGCTCTGATACCATGCTAAAATATGAATATGAGTTTGAATATATTAGGGTAGTTTTATTCTTCTCCATAAGGAGGTATATATAAGAGTTTACATGAGTGCTTTACAAGGAATTAGATACAGTAAATGATTAGGAAAGTATCTCCTAATTATACAATGATTTGATAACTATATAAAATAGGAAAGTAAATCCCTTAATTAATCAAGGAAATAAATCTCCTTGATTAATTAGGAGACTCACTTCAAGACAAATGATTTGAAGCGGACGGTGTGGCTATTGGAGATGCGGCCGGTGATTGACACACATCGACCTATTTAATTGCTTTGCATATACAATGGCTTTTCCAGTGGTGAGCGGAGGGGAGGGAAGGGAATGTCATGTCATGGGAAAAAACAAAGGGGAGGGGTTTTTTTTTTGTTCTCTCTTTCTTCAATCTTCTCCAAAAAAATAAAATAAAAATTGAATGAAGGTATAAGAACAAGCCAAGAGCCGCCGACGCCATGACAGTTTTTTCAGCCAACCCCCATATTGTAGCCAAATCATTCTCAAAGAATGAAGAAGAAAAAAAAAAGAAAGAGGAGAGAGAGAAGGGAGAAACGCAGGAAAATAAAAAAGAGAAACAGAGAGAGAAGAGATAAGGAATAAAAAGGAAGAAGAAAACTGGTGAAGAGGAAGAAGAAGAAAAAGAAAGAAAGAGGAGAGAAAGATAAGGGATAAAACGCGGGAAAAATGAAGGAAACAAAGAGAGAAGGAAATGAAAGAGAGAAGAAACATAAAAAAGAAATAGGAGAGAGAGAGAAGAGTGAACTTGAGCAGAGGAAGAAAGGAGAAGAATAAATATGAAGTGTTTAAATCATCGCACGGTCAAAAATACAATTTTTTAAATTTAATGAATCAATTTTCCAACGTAAAAAAATTTAATTAATTAATTAATTATTTATTTATTTAAATTAAAATCCATGTTGGAAGGATGTGATTGGTGAAAAGAAATACACCACAGCAGGTTCTCCAGTTTTTTTAAGGTGGTTTTTCTTCAGAACTTATTATGGATGGTTGGATCAAAATCATTTAAATCCAGCCGTTGAAAAACCGGTTGATGTAGATTAGAATTTTCGCTGGACTCCAGAAACCCTAGCTCTTGGTCTTGGGCATCAGATCGGAGCGCTCTGTCTCCCTCCTCCCTCCCTCTTTCTGTGTGTCTCATAAAACCCCAGCAGCTTCCCCCCCTCTTTTGCATCGAATCGATGGGCAGTATTGCGGGCGATCTTCGTTTCCGTTATGAAGGTAGTATGATGCATTTGACGCCTTTCCCTGTCTTATTGGGCATTCCGTTGGAGATCGAATACGTTAGTGATATGGAGAGCAAAGCAAAGTACATATTATTGTGTGGGAATCAGAGTGGTTTCATTGAATTGGCCAAGGATAAGGTTGACGATACGTTTTCTTGTATCCTTGTGCACACAGAAGAGCCCGCCACGTACTGGGCGGTCGACTTTGTAAAGAAGATGAAGGAAGATTTGGGTCTCCCAGTGTTAGCTGTCGGGGACAGTAGTCCACTTGCGGTGAAGAGTTTTTCTCATTTCGTAGCAGGAGGATGCGATATAAAGTGGTTGGGACTCCGACCTAGTGATCTGGAGAGCACTGGTTTATCTGAAGGGTGTATGCTGGCCATGAGGAAGGCTGATCTTGAGCTAGCGCAACAACTGTTGGAAGAAGATATCGTCAAGAAGAAGCCAGAATGGGTTAAGGAGCTAAAGATAATGGTCAACAACCAGCGCAAGGTAGAAATTGAGGCATTGTCCTCAATTGCGTGGTACTTCTTCCCAAGGGATTATCTTCCACGGAAGATGACACAGCAGGATTGGATATGAGTCTGACTGATTCATAGCTAGCGAGCTTTAATTAGGTTTCTTCTAAATTATTCTGTTTGCCATGCTGAATATTATTTTGGCTTAGTGTCTTTGGTTTTTGTTTTTTGCTATATTGTGTTTTGGCTTGTCAAGTTTTACTGTTTGCTTGTGAGGTGGTTCTGTTTTATTAGTTTTTTTTTTTGCTCGTAGCCTTGTAGGGGGTCTTGTTTCCACCTCATGGTGGACCTGTTATTTGCTTATTCATTTGAAATACTCTGCTTCATCTGGGTTTATTATATGTTGGCTTACAATTGTTCATCTAGTTTTGTCACTTTGAAAATTATTACTGTTAATTTGTGTTTTCTTTTTTCAGTGCGGACAAGGAAGGAGAATGGTCACAAGAAAAGAATTGGGCATAGGGCATTTCGGTGAGACCCTTAATTGTGCTAAACTAATCTTAGCTTAGAGAATTTCCTGATGTATCAAAGACATGGCTACGACATTCGGAAAAGACTACGTTATTTGGTTATGTATTAGTGACATGTGCTGTATTTCCTTTTGGGTGTTGAAAGACTTGTAATGTTGCTAGTTTTCATGGGGTTATATTTGATACGGAACGCCGGGAAATCATGAACTTGTTAATCTAAATCTCTTATTGTTTTTTTTTTTTTTCCATTTTTCAATTGAAGACATCATTCGTTAAGAGGAACGAAAAATAAAATACTTGGAAGGATGGAAATAGAAGTGGCAAGCATTGATATTTGATAGTACATGGGGAGTTCGTCACTTAAATAGAGTGAAAAAGTCAAATGAAATTCGATGCTGTGTATGTAACAGTTGTATTTGTATTTACATAAACAAAACTTGTCTTTGTTGTCTACATCTGGTCAAATGGATCAACAAAACTTGTCTCCATCATGACTTTACAAAACTGGAAATCCATTGATCTCTTAAACAACCAACTATTCTCCAAAGATGGAGGAAAATTTAGGACATAAGTCACAGAACCTTAAAGCAAGACTTGGGGAGAGCAACCAAATACCAAAACAGCATAAAATTATACAAGCATACCCAATCAGAAAGGGCAGGAATTTTAAAACCTGTCTTTTTCACTAAAACTGGTAGCAGAAGATCATCACCAGTTTCTCCTTCTCAGTCTATGGATGTTGTGGTGTATCAAGACGAGAGTATCGCACTGAGCCGACGATGGAAGCGATCCTCTGCATGGTTCCGTCCTTAACTCTTCTCTACGAAGACCTCCCTTGAATCATCAGTTGAATCAGCATCTCCAGACCATATCCCTAATGGGTGGCCATCATAGTAATTCATATTTATGATTCCTCGACATGGATTCTCGTAGATGTGGACAATGCATTCTTTATCCTTGTTTATACCGTATCTGACAAGCCAATCAGAGAACGACACGTGGAACAAGAGACCCACAAGGATCCAGAGATGGGTACTTCCTCCATCCCACGTTCCTACCGTCAAAGGAGTCATCGTTCGGCAAATAGGGTGGGACGAGCCCAGTCATGCCCCCTCACGCCGAATGCAGGTCCCATTACACTCCAAACAACTGCCGAAGCTGAACTCTTGGCTCAGATCGCGATGTTACAGCAATATATGGCGAAGATGTAGGAACACAATAACATCATTTCGTCCAAAGTGGATGAAACGCAGAAGTAGATCAATCAGTAGCAAACCCAGAACAATCAGGCTCTCTCAAGAGTGTACGCACTCTCAATCGATGAAGAAAGGGAAGTTCACGACGACTGTCGAACCTGCCAAGGGGCCTTTCAAGTGGCCTTTTAGAAAGTTCTTTCAGTTGGAACATTGAGTTCCTATGGCATTCACCATGGTGGGATTTCTCAACCAAGTCTTAAGAAAATAAGCTTGTTGGTTAGATGACCAAGGTGGTCAGATCCATAATTCTTTGAAAAGATACTTTTGAATGGCTTGGGAGGTGGTAAGTGATCTATCCATTTTTGTACTAAAAGCACAAATAATTTCGATTACCTTTCCGACTTCAGGCTAAAAGAATCGAGGGGGCAATGTTGAGCGTAAATAAATCCACCTAAAAGAGTGAGAGCTCGCAGGGGGTTGATAAAGTCGTGCAAGGTTGGTGAAGTCCCAAAGAGGGTTGATAAGCCCAAGGATGACGCCAAAGTCCAAGTCGTGACTTAAATCCCAAGTCCAAGTTGGAGTTTAAACTACGAGTTGGAATGGCAGCCAAAGTTTGAGCGTAAGTTCTATCGAACCCTTCCTTTCTTGTTTCTTTGTGCATTTTTGATCGGTTCATAATTGTATATCATTTTGTACCCTTCTAGCTTATGATTTGGTTATGTTTTTGAGTTAAACTTGTGCTTTTAATCCTTTTTGTGTTTATCTTTCAGTTCATTGAGCTTTAGGTAATAATGATGGCTTTAGAGAGCATAATTCATGCAATTCAAGCATGTTAAGGCCTAATTTGGATGAATGGATGAAGAGCTTAAAGACAAACTCAATTTTGGCTCAAGTCCCCTGCCAGCCCAGTTTCGTAGGTCATATTGCAAGCTTTGTTTCAGCAACCTACATAGCTCGGATGAGGCCACATTCTTCATGAAAGTTGTTCCAATGGGTGTGTAATATAACATATCCAAAATTCAGCCCCATTGGATAAATATGGAGTCTGTTACCTAGCAAACACAGAGCCATGCTCAGGATGGATTTTATCAGCGCGCAAAATGAGTTAGCAATTTGTTTTGGCCTTAACTTCCTCCTCCGACCTTGGATTGGCCCAAATAACATATGGCTGGAAAGAAGACATTCTGAACTTCAATTTCGAGTGCTTAAAGTCCTAATTTGATTAAGAGAAGCCCAAGTTGTAAGCCCTTGAAGTTGCTGGGCATGCTGACCTCAGCATGTGCTGGTTGGATGCTTGGTCATGGTGAGCTAGGTATGAGCTATCATTTCTGGTTGGAAGCTTGGTCATGGTGACATGAAGATGAGCTAGGGCTGCTGGTGGGATCTATTGGTGAAGTGCATCAACCAATTCAAGATTTTCTAATACAAGTGCATCAACCATTTCAGATTTTATAAAACAAGTGTTGTATGCATTAGCCATATTGAATTCAGATTTTCACTTCCCCTAGGCCTATAAATAGGGAAGTTCTCTAAGCTTGTAAACACACCCCAAGGGGGGGAGCTCTCAAACACTTCTCTAGAGCTCCCTTCCCTTCTCTCCCTCAAATTCTCTTAGTTTTGCTTTCTAGTTCTCAATTCTAGCTTTCTTTAATGTTTTCTTAGTTGTAATTTATTTTTCTTTGTTATGTAAATTCTTTTCTTAAGTTTTCAAGTTGAATTAGTTTCCAAGTTTCAATTATGGTTTTTGTTCTTATTCATTATGCTTATAAGTTAATATGCTAGTTTGAATGATTGATCACCATTTAGGCTTGCATGTTAGCTATCTTGGTTTGAATTAAGAGTATACACCATGCTTTAATTCGAATTGAACTATGAATAGGAAGAGTATGTATGGACATTCGACAACAGGGATTAGATACATACTTGGTTGTTTAAAATGTTCTTCTATGCTTAATGGGTTCCTAATGCTTAGTTTTAGGTTAGACAACAAATGATCAAATTAGGGAATTAGGAACACAAGGTTATGACCACACACCATGGCTTAATCATACTTTAGCTAGAATCAATCCATTAATCTAAATTGAACTTGGGAACTTATTTGCTTGAGTTACTTATTTCTTTCTTCCTTGTTTTATGTTCTTTGTTTTTGTTTCTATTTTGTGTAGGGAAACTAAATTGGATCATTCAATCACCAATCCTCGTGGGATCGACCTCGCACTTACATACGCTATACTACCGAACGGCTCGTGCACTTGCGAGTATCACAAGTTGAGGATGCAGTTTAATCCATTTTGGTGCAGCTGGTATCTACGCAACAATTTTTCCCTTAATATTTCTGGTTTTAGCTTTAGAGTTTCCATTTTACCCCAATACTTATGCTTTGGGTTTAGATTTGTGACTTGCTGGTCAATATTACAAGGCATGCTCTAAAGCCAAAGCTCGATACTCACTGCCGAAGAAAAGAACAAGCTGCTAAGGAAGCACAAGTTGGAAGACAAGCAGGTAATCTGTATGCATCTTGAATGCAACCTTTACAAATGTTGGTTAGTGGTTTCCTCCATTGGTTGGGAGCAAGGTATCCATTGAAATAGTTTTAATCTGAATAGACTTATTTTGGCAGCATAAAATTTCTTTGTCATGCTAGCTGTTGATTGCAATTTACTAAGTTGGAATCTGGTTGATAAAATTATTGAAGGCAATTTATTGTTTGTGTCTTCCACAACTCCCTCAAATGCTGGAAACTGATGGAATTGCTCGATACTATGGATTGGAGAAAGGGAAGGTGGTAAAAGTAACTTACCGTGGTGGAGTTATTGGTTCCCTCAAAACTAACCGTTGCGTCGTCTGATCCTTCTACACGACTTACATGCCACTTTATGAAGTGATGACATACAAAATAAAGAAGTCACATTAGACATGTTTTGACTAGATTCAAAAACAGGTTTTGATTTAATGGGTTTGTATTTTCTGTGTTACTTACATAAAGTCCTATTAATTAGAACTACTTTCTATAGTTCAAGGGATGGCAATTATGTCCTCAACATAATTCCATTAGTATGATAGGTTGCGCTTTTAAGTTACACGATGTCGTGTTTTGACCTAAAATGAAGATGAGAAACATGTTTAGTGCAGGGCCAGTCCTAAGATTTTGAGGGCCCTGTGCTAAATTTAAACTGGAGCCCTCATATAATCTAATATGAAAATACTATAAAAAAAGAATTGCCATGACTTAATGTTATAAACAATTTTTTATAACTAAAATTCAACATCAATTAGCATGTAATAACAATCACAAACCAAATTCATAATTTTTTTTAATGTTTTCATTTGATAAAGTTAAATATTAGTATGTTCGGTATTAAAAAAAAAGAAGAAAAAGAGTTCAAGCGAAAGAAGGCATGATTTTTTTTAGGAGAAAGCGTATGCGTGTGATCTATACGGCCTTAGTTTAGTTGGATCTTTCCCCTTTAATTTCAAGTGCTTCTGGTTTTTTAAAACTATTTTAATTATAATGAAAAAAAAGAATAAAAATACGAATACAAGGACATCGCTTAGACTTAAACCTAGGCCTTGTATCAAGGGATATGCACTAGAAACCAGCTTTACCAAATACGCTTTTGTGTCAATGTGTTGCATGCTAGAGTATATCTAAGTTTTTTAACATTAATATATATAATATAAAGTAAAAAAATTTCTTAGGCCCTCAAGAATTGGGGGTCCTGTTGTTGTTAATATTATGTTAACTCGCAATTGTACGGGGCAATTAGTAGTATAGCAAGACAAGTACCAGGTCGTACCCACGAAGACTGAGAAGTTAAAACTAGTTATGTACTTAGATTACCAAATTCAAGAAAGTAGGAGGTTATGTCTAAAACAGAATTTAAAGCAAGAGTGGTTGTGATTGTTGAACAAAAGAAGCAAAATGAAATTGAAAACAAAAACAAGTAAACATATGTAACAAAGAGTGGTTTTAAGAGTTGGAAAACAAATTTGGAGACTAGGGCATTCGAATCACCATAACAATTCAATTCTGGGTTATAAGGAGTCTAGTAACAAGTCTAATTCATATTCAAAGATTGATTCTAGCTAAAGTATGATTAGGCCATGGTGTCTGGTTCTAACCTTGTGTTCCTAATTCCCTAATTTGATCATTTGTTGTCTAACCTAAATTAAGCATTAGGAACCCATTAAGCATAGAAGAACAATTTAAACAACCAAGCATGTATCTAATCCCTGTTGTTGAATGTCCATACATACTCTTCCTATTCATAGTTCAATTTGAATCAAAGCATGGTGTCTACTCTTGATTCAACCAAGACAGCTAACATACAAGTTCTAATGGTGATCAATCATTCAAACAAGTATATTAACTGATAAGCATAATGAATAAAAACATAAATCATGAATCAAACTTGAAACTCCAAACTTCAAACTTATAAACCCAGAATATTCATGTTAGGTTACATCGAAGCCCTAGTTATGAAATTAGCTGCTCATAATGAAAAATAAACTTAGATAGAAATGAGAAAACATAAGGAATGCAATAAGAGTAGAAAAACCCCTTTTTGAAGTTCTTGTGGTGTCCAAGACTTCTTCAAGTGCTTCTCCACATCTAATGCTTCTCCAAGAGCTTTCCCACGTCTAGAATGATGTATGACAGCTAGTAGGTGATTTGGGATGAGTTTGGGTGAGTGGTGATGGTTGAGAAAGAGGAAATTTGTAGGGAAATGGAAGGGAGGTTTTCTGGAGCTGTTTTGGTGATTTTGGAGCAGTTTAGAGTATTGGGTTGATTGCTGGAGTGTTTGAGGTTGTGGGAATGTATGAGGATGATTTCTAGATGTGTTGATGAAATGATGGAAGTGTGGAGGATGGCTGAAGTGAATTTTGTAGCTTGAAGACTCCTCTATTTATAGGGCTAAGAGGGAGGAACATCATGATGAATTCCAACACCACCATTCCTCATTTAATACAATCCATAACTCCCACTTCATCTTGTCTATGTTAGTGTGGTTAGAATCAATCCCATCCCATACTTCTTTTGCTGCACCTCAAGCTTTCTTCACATGGGTTTTCAAAGGTGTTCCATTGTGGCTGCCTTTTGCTGCCAACCCATGTGGGTTTTCTTTTGGTTGCTGGAAATAAAAGATTCTTCTGAACCAGGCTTGGTGTAGGAAGGCCTGAGGTTTCAATATGTATCCAATATGGCTCAAATTTGGATATGTCATAATAGACACCCATTGGAACAACGTTTATGAAGAATGCATTCCCATCTGAGTAGTACAAGTGTACGTTTTGGGCTTTGCAAGTTGACTGCTGAAAATAGACTGGAATGTATGGTGTGCATTTTGATGGGCCCACGGATTGGGCTTGACTTCATCAATTGATACGTTTTAGCAATCCATCTTGCAGTTCAGAATCTCTTCTTTCCAACCACATATTAATTGGGCCAATACAAGTTGGGAGGAGGAAGATAAGGCAGAAACAAATTGCTAACTCAGTATGCTCGTTTTTGCACCATTTTGCATCTTTTCCTATCCAAAGCCACCATTGCTACCTAAGGCCCAATTGACTGAATGATAAACAGAAAAGGGATTAAAAGCACAAATTTAACTCAATAACATAACCAAATCATAAGCTAGAGGGGCACAAAATGATATACAATTATGGACTGATCACCTGTTGGGAGCGCCCCTGGTTTAGTGTTACTTAATCATGTACTTTGTTTTTAATTAGGGTTGGCAAAAAACCGTTCAAACCATTCAATTTGTCTAATATTTATTTATTTATTTATTTATTAAGGGAGATAATCGAACAAAATTGGTCACTTAATGAATTGGTTTGATACAATTATGCTATTAATTTGAGGCATAAACCGAACTAAACCAAAAGTTAACATTGGTTCGGTTGTGATTTGGTACTTTGGAGGGATCGTTATGTTCAAGTCTCACAAGCTGTATTGTTACACCTTTCCATTAGAGATGGCAATGGGTCGAAATCGGGGTGGGTATGCCATTCCTATCCCCATCCCGTTAAGCTTTTTTCCCCATCCTCGCCTTCATACCCGCAATATTCATATTTGGGAATTCCCCATCCCCACCTTCGTTGGGAAATGGGTTCCCTACCCACCCCATTATGAAAGAAAAAACCAATATATAACTACTTTGTTGAAGAAAAAAAAGTACTAAGGCAAGATAATGAATCTATATATATAAAGCAAAAGGCAGAGAATGGTGAAACATTCAAAATACCAGAAAATGCCCTTAGTTAATGCAAACATTAAGAATTGAAATTATTAATTAAATGAGGATAATATGGTAAATTCACACTTTTTCATATTTAAAAAAATTAAAATTAAAAGAAAAATTAGATAATGGATCCTATTTTTATGGAACACAACTACCCATTATCTTTTTTAATTCTAAAATAAATTTAAATTTTTTTCAAAAAAACCTCTCGCATGCGCGGAAGCACGTGCAGGAGAGGCTAGTATATATAATATATACTTATAAGACTGTTAGATAAAAATGTAATAACATAATTAAAAATTCACCCAACATAATCTCACTCTTATTTATCAATAAGAGTTCTTTTTGGTTTACCAACATAATCTCACTCTTATTTACCAACGTAATTAACAAAATTATTAAAGATGTTCTAGTAAATGTCGATATACGATCATATTTCATGCTGATTTTTTGGTTTTGAATATGGAAGAAGATTTAGAGACATAACTAATTTTTTCGCTAGTATTCTTCTTCCCTTGGCTTGGTGTGGTTTCTCTATCCATTTTTTGCTATATTTTTTTATTTTGGGGATTTCACCCATGTTGAACTCTTCTGGGTGTGCCATTGTTTGGAGGTTCAAATGATTTGAAGCGGACGGTGTGAAGGCCGCAATATACAAATTAGGGCTGCACACGGTTCGAGAATCGTGGCTTGGAAGAGTTGCCGACCATCGAACCGGACGTCATCGGCGTAGCTATTTTGGAGACCGCCACGCGCCGAGGAGAGGTAAGACCGACTACAATCGGCACACCGAGAAGTCGGTGCAGTGCGGTTTGGTTCAGCGAAGGATTGAACTGAGATTGAGGCGGAGGATTGAACTGAGATTGAGGGCTTGAAGACCACTTCGTGGGAGGAAGAAGAAGAAAAGAAGAAGGAGAAAAGAAGAAGAAGAAGAAGAAGAAGAAGATGCAGCCTGTGGCGGGAGGAAGAAGAAAGAAGAAAAAATGGAGGAAGAAAGAGAGGAAAAAGTGGAGAGAGAAAAGAAGAAAGTTACGGCTGGGAGAAAAGAAGAATAGGAAAAGGAGAGTTCGTGGGCAGGAAACCTAACTTTTTTTTTAATGTTTTTTTAATTCTTTTATATTGTAATAAATATTACAATCATACATGCATTTTACAAGAAGACGCATCAGTCCAAGTGGAATTTGGGCTTTGTGTCTCCACCTTTAATAGAGTTCAACTCCCCATTAGTGCACTTGCTATGAATTTTTAGACAATTTACATGGAAGCGGTCTGATTCGGATTTCGACGGTTTGAAAAAATTCAAACCGGTTCACCATCGGGTCGGCAGGGTTTTTTCCTTCCGATTTCAATAATTTTAATTAAAAAAATCGGACCAACCCACTAAAACCGGTCCAATTAGCCGGTTCAATTGGGTTTTCGTATAAATGTGCAGCCCTAATACAAATCCGTAACCAATCCACATAGTGGGACTCCGTAATAGTGAAGGCCGCAATATATATTTGTTTCAACAATAGGTCTTTTCTTTGTCAAGACAATTTTTTAATTTAATTAATCAATTTTCCAACGTAAAAAGAATTAGTTAATTAAATTAAAATCCATGTTGGAAGGATGTGATTGGTGAAAAGAAATCCACCACAGCAGGTTCTCCAGTTTTTTTAAGGTGGTTTTTCTTCAGAACTTATTATGGATGGTTGGATCAAAATCATTTAAATCCAGCCGTTGAAAAACCGGTTGATGTAGACTAGAATTTTCACTGGACTCCAGAAACCCTAGCTCTTGGTCTTGGGCATCAGATCGGAGCGCTCTCTCTCCTTCCTCCCTCCCTCTTTCTGCGTGTCTAGTAAAACCCCAACAGCTTCCCCCCTCTTTTGGCATCGAATCGATGGGCAGTATTGCGGGCGATCTTCGTTTCCGTTATAAAGGCGGTATGAGGCATTTGACGCCTTTCCCTGTCTTATTGGGCATTCCGTTGCCGATCGAATACGTTAGTGATATGGAGAGCAAAGCAAAGTACATATTATTGTGTGGGAATCAGAGTGGTTTCATTCAATTGGCCAAGGATAAGTTTGACGATACGTTTTCTTGTATCCTTGTGTACACAGAAGAGCCTGCCGCTAACTGACTTTGTAAAGAAGATGAAGGAGGATTTGGGTCTCCCAGTGTTAGCTGTCGGGGACAGCAGTCCACTTGCGGTGAAGAGTTTCTCTCATTTCGTAGCAGGAGGATGCGATGTAAAGTGGTTGGGACTCCGACCTAGTGATATGGAGAGCATTGGTTTGTCTAAAGGGTGTATGCTGGTCATGAGGAAGGCTGATCTTGAGCTAGCGCAACATCTGTTGGAAGAAGATATCGTCAAGGAGAAGCCGGAATGGGTTAAGGAGCTAAAGATAATGGTCAACACCCAGCGCAAGGTAGAAATTGAGGCATTGTTCTCTATTGCGTGTTATTACATACATATGTGTGTGTATGTCATTAACTGATGGGACTCCTTCATGAAATGCAAGCCTAAACTCATTAGGTTCTAGTGTTTTTCATTAGCTTCCATTCAAATAACTTCACGTATTTCTTCTCTGGATGATTATTACATACATATTGGTGCTTCCATGAATCATCAACTGGCTGATTCCTTAGGACAGAGCTAAGAAACTAATTAGTTTCAAACAACTGTGTAGTGTATGTCAATAAAATTATTAATTTCATGACTTCCAAGTCCCAACTACGTAAACTGGATCTCTTTTGTTTTATTATGTTGACAATATATATTTTTAATTGGCAAACTTTTAATTGGATTCGACCCCATTTATATAGTCTTACTATATATATTTTTAACCTTGGATGTTTGTTCTTGGGTTGAATATATTATGCTTAAATATAGGTTAAATTAAATTCGCCAGCTCTTTATCTCATGTAAAATCATGCCATTGCACCAATTGCTCGATTTATATCCTTGGAACTCTTGTAAGCATGCATGGACAGCTTAAAGGGGGAAGAATAAAGGTTCTATTATAATGTTCATTCATGGTTATTTTATTATATTTGGGTTGTCCCGTTGATGATCTTTCCTTCGGTGATGGTATTTTCTCCTGCTACTTGTGCTATGTTGTTCTGCATGGCACGACGCTTGCTTGGGCTTAGTGTCTTTGGTTTTTGTTTTTTGCTATATTGTGTTTTGGCTTGTCAAGTTTTACTGTTTGCTTGTGAGGTGGTTCTGTTTTATTAGTTTTTTTATTTTTTCGCTCGTAGCCTTGTAGGGGGTCTTGTTTCCACCTCATGGTGGACCTGTTATTTGCTTATTCATTTCAAATACTCTGCTTCATCTGGGTTTATTATATGTTGGCTTACAATTGTTCATCTAGTTTTGTCTTTATCATAAGTGGTCCACAAACTTTTTTGGAGTTCTCATTTTAATCCTCCAAATCTCAAAATCAATTATGGCATGTTTATGAATGGGGAAAGTAAGGCATTAGGGTAAGGCTCTGGGGTTCAACTGAGTTTGCTCCCTAGTTCGAGTCCCAGCAGTTGCAACACTTGGTGGTCAGCGGCAAGCTCAATTCCGCAAGTGGGGATTAGTCAAGGGGCGTGCAAGCTAGAGAACTATGACATGTTTACTTATCATGAATAGAAATTGTAAAGTTGTAAGGTTATTTTTGTAAAGTGGTACTTAATCTTTTGGTCTATGCATCTCTTTGGTATGCGTGGCATTCCATAAAGGTTATTTTTCGTAAAAATATAGCTCATCCACAAATAAGGTCACATGCTCTTTATTCAAAGCTTTGTTGAATTTGTTAGTATATTTTCACAGCTCAATGTTTCTGGCGTTCAATTCTTGAATGTGGCTCAATTTTTTGTAAAAAATAAAGTCAAAAATCTTCAATTGTTCAATGAGCACTAACTTTAATAAAGACAAAAAATCACGCAATGGCCTCGTTTGTTGGGGAGAATTAGACTAGGCATTTGTTCCTACATTCTATTAGTATACTCCAACCTCAATGTACTGCTAGCGCGTTCAATTGTTCAATGGGCACTTAGACAAAAATCACACTATATCTATAAGACCCATATATAGACTCCAAAACATCAGACCAAAAAAATTTACTCCAAAACAAAAGCTACGACAAGATACTTGGAAAACAAATAAGGGCACAACACAAGAACAAAAGTAGTTGCAAGCAGAAGTAGAAAACCATCCACAAAAAAACTTGGTTACAAGCTTTGGGCTTGAAGTGGAGGGCTGCTAACTAGCTTGTCGTTTGTGTAGCTGGACAATGTAAATCAAGTATTCATATCTTATTTAACAATCTAAGATATTTACTTTATCTAAGGACAACTTACCTCTGGATTTATTTTTGCAAGTTGAACGCATAAATTTGTTGGGAGCTGAAATACTAGCTAAATATGCAGCTCCAACTCTTCATACATAGAAAATCTTACTCACACAGGTAGCAAGGTATGGCCTCGTTTATGTTTAAAGAGGCACTTTAGCCAATCTTATGACAGTTGACACATGCATAACTACTTATACTGAACATTGTCTTGAAACATGCAATCTTTTTATGAAGCGTATTCATTTATAGGATACTCCCCATCGATAGTGTTGCCGGAAGCTCCATGACCACACTTGATGAAGATCATGGTTGGCTGACAATGAAAGAAAATCTCCACATTACCAGTGAATCCGTACAGCCATTTACTAGAAACCTATTAAATTATTAATTAGCATGGGAGAGATAAAGGAAGGAATTACCCTTATCAAATTATGTGACACATATTTGTTCACAGAGAGGCTTCAGCCTTCATAGCTCCACCATGTGTCGGACCACCCAATGGGCAATAATTTGTAGATCCTTCACGAGGAAAGCATTGTTTGTTCTTCAAACTGTCTGGCAAGCATTCATTCGAACACGTTCACTAAACCTGCTTTGTGTTCACATGTCAACTTAGAAGAAACAGGTGATTCAGGTGCGTCAGAATGTTTCTCTGATAAATCCAAATGCCTATGGAAGAGCAAATGGGCCACGATTCGATCTATGGGATTGGTCTCTGTTTCGACATCTAGCATCCTACCATGCCTGCAATACCATGGGATTAATAGGAAAGTGAGTGAAAAACAACTCCGACAAAATGGTTCTTACTCCAAACCCAAATATAAAATTGATCAGAGTTTATACACCACAAATATAAAGAGAAAAAAGAAGGGAAAACCATAACTTTCTACAACACATGGGCTGTTAAGTATAGTCAAGTGCATCATAAAAGGTGATAATAGGGTATTCATGAAGAACCCAAGTCGCTGTGAGTGTATATAAAAAGTTAATAAAGGAAAAGAGTTATAGAGCATGAAGTAGTTTCCAATTTACTCTAAAAAAGTGGGAAAGAAGCGGTCTTTTTATCCAAAAAACTTGGGTTTTAGGAAACGTTTATAACATAAACAAATCAATATGCTAAAAGTTCTATCCCATTCAAATTCCTTTGAAAACTTAAATCCCACAAGAAGGTGAAATAGAAGCTATTCGGTAAAAGCTGGGATAACAACAATCGGAAAGACGACTTACCAACCCAAATATCATACCAAAAAAATCCACTTATATTTCCAACATCAACAATGAATTTCAACAAATGAGAAAAGGAAGGATAACACAAAAATATCAATCTTAAAAGCTCGAAGGACATCGAAATGAACCTTTCAGTCATTCCAACCATTAGAATTAACTCCACTTATATTCCTAATATTTCAAAACCGCGGGGGGAAATTTTTGAGGTGAAATCTTCAGAACCATTTGCCTACTAAACCCCTAACTCTTTATCCAAGAACTAACCCACCTTTCCCCTTCGGCTTCTATACAAGAACCCAACTGATTAAATTATTCTTTTTCCCTCCCCACCTCCCAAATGAAGTCTCTCATTAATTCTTGAAAAGTTCTAGCATTAACCATTACTAGTAATCAAAGGAATTCACTACATGTGTAAACTAAAATTTCAACAAGTTCATGACAGTTTCACTGATTATTTTCAGGCATGGAAAGAAAAACCAAAAATAAGTTTACTATAAAGTCATGGATTTTATAGGATTCTATAACCTAGATGACTATTTCTCTTTTCTTTTCGGATTGTTTACAAGTAAATATTTTCTTTTCATGGGTGTAAATCCATGTAGGAAATCAGCATACAAGGGATAACCACTTGGGCTCAAATGAAATTGCAACAAAACTACGAGAACAAGGAAGCTTTTTAACCTGTTATGACTATTGGTGTCCTCCTTTGCAACGACTTCATCCTCATCCTTGCTAGTTTTGTTTGAACTGCTAGTATCAATAACATAATGCCTTTGCATTGCACTTTCAGCCAACCGGAACAAGCTATCCCGTATGCAAAGTCTTATTTTGATGTCCAACTGTAGTGAAACATTGCTTTGCCATTGTAACTAAGTCCAATTTACCTTACCAGGAAAAGAATCCACTTTGAAAGTGAGCATACCTTTGATATAATATCTTGAAGCCTGTAAAGTATTGTATCCTCCGTTGAGTTATCATCAATTGCTGCAGAAACCATACTGGAATCATCTTGTTCTGCGGATGAGTTTGGGTCCAGAGAAGGAAGAGTGCTAAAGTCTTCAACTTCCAGATCAGCTTTCTCAAAATGCTGAATTTTGTTTTCTCGAGGACATTTTTGAGTGGTAGAATGATTGGTACTACAGATTTGATGACTAAATTGTTGCTGTTGTTTCTGAATGGCAAGCATTGCCTGTAGTTGCTGCCGCCTCCTTAACTTTTCAATTTTTTCTTGAGGAGTCATGGTCAGAGGCTTCACAGAAGTATCTGCTGACTTGTTTATAGCCTTTGCACTCCCAGGAGAAACTTCATAACTAGAAAAACAATGTTGATGCTTCAACTCCCCAGGCTGAATGTGAGACGGCACATATGTAGCATGGTTTGGATTAGTGAGGTTCCCATACATAGACTGGGCCACATATTGGTTTGAGATATGTTGGTATGGAAAATACTCAGGTCCTTGAAGCTGTCTCTTCTGGCTGAGCTCTGATGAAGGAGAAGATTGTAGCATGAAGTGTGCCAATTGGTTCTCAGAATGTCCGGAAGGGGTTCTTGATGAAGGCCATGTGCCATAAAAATCTTGCAATGATTTCTCCTCGCTTTTCTCCTCCAACTTTCTGCGACCCTTCATAATTTTTCTATGTCTAGAAACCTGCACATATGAAGGAAGAACCCCTATAACTCAATTTGAAACGAATAAGTACAAACTAACACATTGAATTTGATATTGTAATCAAAGAAGATTTTTCTGTACTCGATAAAGTTATGGTGTAAAAGGAAAATATTCAAAATATTACATTCCCATGAACCCATATAACCATTAGAATGTGTCTTTTTAATAAGATCATTACAATGATTATGAAATTTCTAATTGCATGCACAAACATTTGAATGACAAACACAGTGATTTATCATTACGAGTAGAGTCGTGCAACTTTCTAATTGAAAATTTGTTATTGTGGTTACTTCTTTTAAAAAAAAAATAGGAAACTGAATAAAATATATTGACAGAGAAAGAACAACTATAACAAAACAAGCGAATGGGTCAGCCCAATGGTTTCTTTTGGACCATTGTCTTCTCCCTCAAGAATTATAAGTTTACAACCATTTAAAAAAAATTAATTTGACTTACTTTTTGCCTTCCAAAAGATCTTATTTTCATCTTGTTTATCCTTTTCACACTATTTTGAATATGAAAATACCTGTTGGAGAATTTTCAAATATAAACGATGAAGAGAGGCGCATCATTTGGTGAAAGAGTGTACAATTGAAGTAGTGTTTATGAAAAAGTCACAACATTATTTTAAGAGGCACCATTCAGTGAACATGTGACTGATTAAAGTGGTATCTTTTCACAGGATATAACATTACAGGAATGAATGCTACAACTTTTATTTTATTTTATTTTTGGTCATAATGCTACAACTTTTATAAGTACCCACATTTCACACATTTGTATGATCCCAATATTGTTCACTCTCTCTTTTTCTAAAACTCATCAGTTTCTCTAGAAATTTCCAGAAACGTTTTCACTATTTTCTAAACATTGAGCCTTCTTGTTCAGGTTGGTTTTTATAAGTGCAAAAGGCAGACCAACAACAGAAAGTGCTGGACTTCATTGTATTCTAGAGGCATCTTTGCAATTCCTTCATTACCACCTAACCCATGAATTTCTTCCAACAATACCTGGGCTAACGTCTCTTGGATGAAGTCCAGAAGAAAATGCATTTATCATGTTAAATGGCTACTACTTTGCATGGATGTCTTAAGAATTTCCGTTTTTTGAATATTGTTTTATAGTTTGATGTCGCGGGGGTTGGGGGGGGGGGGGGCGAATCTATTCTCCCAAAATTGGATGAATATGGAATCCTAGCACCTTCGTTATTACAACGATCCCTGAGTATGAAATCCAATTGGAATAGTACAACATGAACCAAAATCCTCACTTTGACATACAAAACAAGTAGAAAACTTATGATACTTCAATCATGAATCTCTGAATCTCAGTTGATGAAAATAGAAAGTATATACACAGTAAGTAAAAGATTAATGATACTTTAATCAAAGTCGGAGGTCTAAAGGAAAAACTGTGAAAAACCTGACATACTAAGAAAATAACCAATACTTAGACTAAAGATAACATTCTTTTTCTGTCAAATGCGATACTCACAGGCTACTGATACTCACCCTCTCTAACTACTAGTTACTCTTCCTCCATGCTAAACAGACTTTTAATACAAAACCTTGACAACTCCATTTACATTTTGAAGTAATTTCTTAAGCATTTCCACATCCTGTATGTTATTATTCTAAAAGACATCAGACAGACTATTTAACTTTTTATTAAGAACCATAAATGATTTGCCTCATCATGAGTCCTAGGCATGTCAGAACAGAGAGAGAGAGAGAGAGAGAGAGAGAGAGAGAGAGAGAGAGAGATGGTACCTTATTAGCTATTTCATTTGGGGTAGAAGAATTCTCAGCAATCAAGTAAGAATTTGTCAGAGTGCTCTTTCCCATGTCCAAATCTGTCTGTGAAAGTCAAATAAAATTATGAGATTGCTTTTCTTGATTAATTTAGTGAAAAAATATGAATGTGCTATGAACTGATCATGTTTTAGATTAAATCATAGTACCTGTTCCTTTGCCATGGGCTTACTTTTACCTCCAGCATATTCTACATGATCAAGTGCATTCTGCAGACCATGAGATGCAGAATAATTCGTCTTTCCATAGCCAGGGGTGATTGACTCGTCATCTTTCTGGGCATATTCTGTTTTAATTTCCAATTTCTCAGATGCATTGCTTAGTGCTCCTGATGTGAAACTTGGTGAGTCTGAAGATACAGGAAAGGCTTTGATTGGACTTGTAGTTGCATCTCTAGAAGAAGACCATAGCTCGTCAGTGTTACCAAGATTTGCATGGCCAAATATAGAGTCATCATTGCTGCAAAATAACCACTTGTGTGAATATTGAGTCAGATGGATACAGCTGCATATTTTTATTATTTAATATGGAAGGTTAAATAAGCTATGTAAAACAATTGGAGTGAGGAGTATCAAAATCTATTACTAATTCATGGTCTGAAACTGTAAATATAATTTAGTACTTTGTATGTTTTTTTTTGTTTTTGAAATGAGACTTTTCTAGTAGTAATCAAGAGGATAAGTTATCCTCGATCAACAACAAAGATAGAACCTGCTCAGAAATAGCAGGGTTAAGATATGAAAGACATCTAACTTACTACGGACAAAGATAAGACACCCCTATGGACTACTTAATTCCCCTTATTTTAAAACAGCTAACATATCCCTCATGATTATAAAATAATGATAATCATTGAAATGCCCTGAAACAGAAGCCCAAAATTTAACTCTCTCCCACACTTCTTCGATGCTCGCATCTTTGTACTCCTGAAAAATTCTTCGGTTTCGCTCCAACCAAACATTCAAAAGATAGCGTGAACAAGACATTTCCAGATAGTTTGAGCTCTCTTTCTTTTTCCTGACACCACCCATTTGATACTAAGAAGATCGACATTGCCTGTAGGGGTCACCCAAGTAACTCTGATTTCACTCAAAAGTTTCCACCATAAGTTTAGTGAAAATGGGCAGTGCATGAGCATGTGATCGGTGTTTTCTGCGCTCTTTCTGCATAGAACACACCAGGATGGGGATAAACACATCTTGGGGTGTCTTCTTTGAATCAATTCGCAGGTCTTGGTTTTTCCCATTGCGATCAGCCACACAAGGAACTTAACTTTTGGGGGAGTCTTTGCCTTCCAAACAGAGATAAAGGAGGTGAGGGCTTCCCTAGTGTCGTTATAGACGAGGAAAGACCTAAAGACTTGCAAGAAAACGGCCCGTGGTCCTCAATCTCCCATATTCTTTTGTCCGTTCTAGAACCTATAACTCGCACCTCCTCCAGAATATCCAAAAGTTTCACCACTTCAGTAATCTCAGCCTCTGTCAAATTTCTTCCGAAGCTGAAATCCCAGTTATGAATATCAGCAGTGTTGACAAAATCTGAGCTATTATGGTTCTTTTTCCTAGATAGGGAAAACAATCTTGGGAATAAATCCTGTAGTATCCCTTCCTTCCTCCAGTTGTCCTCCCAAAATCTAACCTTTTCTCCGATTCCGACTGAAAATCTGCAGCATTGAAGGAAAGAGGTGTACCCCTTCAAAATGTCTCTCCAAGGGTTCCTGTAAGAGGTTGTGACAACCAGTTTGGGGTCCCAACTGTTGGAAGCGATTCCGTACTTGCTTTTAATTACCTTGTGCCATAAAGAATGGGTTTCTAAAGGAAATCTCCACATCCACTTAGCTCTCAGGGCTTCATTTTTTATTTTCATTGACCCGATACCAAGACCACCCTCTTCTTTAATTCTGGAAACCTGCTTCCAGTTCACAAGATCTACATTCTTCTCTTCCGATCCTTCCCACAAGAAGTTCCGCATTTTTTGTTCCACCTTACCTGCCACTACTATAGGCATCTTAAAGAGAGACATGTAATAAGATGGGATGTGGCTCAACAAAGCTTGAATTAGAGTGAGTCTTGCTCTTCCATTTTTGGAGCCTTTTCTCCACCTTTTCCAGCACTGGGTTCCAGAAACAAACTATTTTTGGGTTTCCCCCAAGAGGAAGACCCAGATACACCATAGGCCATCTGCCCACCTCGCAGCCCCAGCTTCCGACCTTAGCTTCTAGGAAAGTGAGGCTGGAATTAGTGCCGAGGAGAGAGCTTTTCTCCTTTTTTATCTTCATACCCCAAACTGTATAAAACAACTCCAACACCTCCAATAAATTTCTCCAGGATTCCTCCTTATCGCCCAGGAAAAAGATGGTATCATCTGCAAATTGGAGGTGTGATACTTCCACACAATCTCGTCCAACCACTAACCCGTGTAGCAGGTTTACTTCTTGAGCCCTTTCTATCAGTCTGCTCAAAACATCGCTGACTAGAGGAACACGGATGGCGGATCTCCTTGTCTTTGCCCTCTAGTAGCCTTAAACTTTCCTATTTGTTTCCCATTAATCATCACAGAATAGTTGACAGATTCCAAGCACCCTTTGATCCAATATCTCCACTTTGTTCCAACATGTCCTCTACGAAGTTCCATTTCGACATGATCGTAAGCTTTTTCGAAATCGATTTTAAAAACCAGCCCTTTCTTTTTCTTTTTTCTAACTTCCTCTACAACTTCATTTGTGACTAAGACTGCATCTAGGATCTGCCTTTTCTGTACAAATGCTCCCTGTGCTTGGGAGATAGTTTGGTCTAGAACCTCTCTTAGTGACGCCAACACTTTGGAAATCACTTTATACAAGCTTAAGACAAGGCTGATCGGCCTATAGTCCGTTACCTTTAAGGAGTTCGTCTTTTTAGGGATGAGGCATATAAAGGTTTTGTTTGTAATCCCGTTGACAACCCCACTAAGATAAAATTCAGCCATTACATTTCAGTTGCTCTAGTTTTTTATATAGAGAACTATTTACAAATGATAGTTATAAAGGTTTCGTTTGTAATCCCATTGACAACCCCACTAAGATAAAATTATGCCATTACATTTCAGTTGCTCTAGTTTTTTATATAGAGAAAACTATTTACAAATGATAGTTATGAAACTACACAGAAGGTAAACTTAATTAGGTTTTCAGATCATGCCAGCTTGTCAATTCTAAAAAGAAAAAGAACGAGGAGCAAACTTCTGTGCGATAGCAAAAGCTCATATATATCAGAATATTCTTGAGACGAATATGCCTCATTAACAAACCAAGAAAATGATGTCATCATGGTGAATTACCTGAAAATCCGATCAAGATCATCAAAACTTCCAATGTTAGCCCACCCAAAGTCAACAAGATCACCTTGTTCTTTAGCTTCATTGGAATTTTGAAAATTTTCACCATCTTTATCAAGTTGAATTGTCTCAGCTGTTAAAAGGGTAATTTTTAATAAGAACCACGAATTATGTTAAAACAAGCAGAAAATAAAAGGTAAGATAGACAAGAAATTCATCAGTCTCTAATTCACCAGTCCACCCACCCCACCCCCAAAAAAAAAAAAAAAAACAAAGAAAGAAGAACTACATTAATAGGGCCTTTAAAATTCTTTGACAATGAAGAGCATTGAGAAACTAAAAATATATCATATCCCAAAGTAACTCCACATCCTCCTCTTTTCCCTTAAAGAGTGTGCTTTCTCTTCCGGCCAAACATTCCACATAAGAGCAAAATCAGCACATCTCCAGAGTGAGCACCATTTTCCTAGCCCCTTTCTGCCCAATGACCCTCTGACGACAACGAAATCAGTTCCTTGGATACATGCACAAGTCACCCAAACACCATCAACATGCAAGCCCAAATCCGCCTAGTGAAGTGAAGATGTATACAAATTTGGTCAGCATCCTCCGCCTCCTTTTTACATGACAGAGACCAAGGTGGTTACAAGCATACATAAGGCCTTCTTCTTGGAGCAAGTGACACACATTTATTTTCCCACGGATCACCAGCCCCATGTACAATTTCCACATTAGTTAGAACACCAACCTTCCAAATCAACTTAAAGGGCTCAAAGGGAAGATTTCATTGAGTGTTGGCTACATGAAGAGAAAATTACCAGAGGAAAGAACAGACCATTACATTTTATGGACATGATTTGGATGCAAGGAGATACTGGCAAGACAAAAAGACAATTCCAAATGTTCTTCGAACTCTTACTCACTCAAAATTACTCCGAACCTATCCCAAGAAATGATGCCAATCCAAGAAGAAACTTAAGAGATCACTGTGTTGCAGTTCAGAGAAATCCAATATAAACTAGGAAACAAGTGGAAACACAGCTCGCCGGCCCAATTTGTAAAACAATTTATCATCCCACTCCCTTAGCCATTTCACTTTCGTTTTTTGCCTCCGAGAAAAATGTTCCTTAACATCACCAAGGATTGAAATATCGGCCGATACACCGATATATCTGCCGATATATCGGTATTTTCAACTGTCGACACCGATATTGGGGGGTAAGGCCATATCTTCCCCTGTATCGACGATATATCCCCCGATAAGTGCGATATCCCCCGATATTTCCCGATACCCATAACAGAACCCAAAAAAATTTCAGAAGTTTTGAAGGCAATTGAAGCAAATTGAAACCCAAAAATAGCTAATCCTTGCCCAAAACCCTATAATTTATTAATATGAAGAATCTATGCATAGTCCACTGCCCACATACCTCCAATCCATCTGAAGAGGACATAACGATCATTTTTGGATCTATGAGCATAGGAACTAGACCTAGTACTAACTCAAATGAATCTTATGATGTCATGTCTGATTATAGTGTAACTAGTTATGAAAGCTCAAGATGATGAAACAAATTATGGACCTACTAGTTGGGTTAATCCTAACTATCCCATATATGGGAGGATAGTAGGGAGCTCAAGAGAGGCCTATGTGCACCATGTTCAAACATGGCTTACAAACAGCTCGGGTTACATGACTTGGTATGACTATTGTATGAATCTAGATAGTTGTTCCTCATTGTTTGAACCTCATAGGAGCTCTTCATTTATGTAGATAAACACTTATCTAAATTGTAATCCAATGTTTAAGCAAACTATGGATTTATGCATAGTTTATTCATTAACGCGCATTACATACCACTTATATTTCATCATATGTATATCTTATTATTAGTAAATTTTGAGTTTTATTTGTTCAATACATTCATTGATAATGTACATAACATCTATGAAAGTTTTACACAAAAATTATGTGTTTCAATGCCTATATCTGTCATTTTTGTTGATTTTTTCCCGATACCTAAAACGATAACGATATATCCCCCGAAATATCCGTAAATTGGAGGCCCGATATTATCTGCACGGCCGATATTTTAATCCTTGAACATCACCTCACCCAACTTATTTCTAAGATCACTCCTCTCCTTGATCAATTCTGCACTTAAGACTCACTCCTTGTCCAACAAATCAATCTCCGTATTCCTGCTCAAAATTTTTATTCAACTCTCAAATCCCAGAAAGCTCCCTTTTTTTTTTAATAGAAACACTTTTTATTCAAAATTGAATGGAAAAAAAGATGACATTTAGGACACAGACCAAAAAGAAACACTTGCCAGAAAAACAGACTCAAAACCACTCAACACAGCACACCAGCCAAACATAAGACACTTCTTAAGATACTACCGCTAAAAGATTTCGCATAATTGTAGGATAGGATATATCCTTAAAAGCGTGAGAAGTTGATGCCCAGATAGCAGCCCAAAACTTCACTCTTTCCCATAACTCTACCACTCTTTCCACACTTACACTTTCAGCTTTTGTTAAACTCATTCCAGTTTCTTCAGAAACCTGAAACCTGCCTAGCCCTGCACTGAACACTCCAGCCACCATCTTTCAAAACTACCCTTGAAAGACTTATGTTGCAGCCACTAATATCTAAAGGGTACCCAACCCCTTGTATCCAACAGAACAGGAAAATGGTTCAACAGTGACATAACTAAGGGTTCTTGTCTACAATCCAGGTAGGCCTCCTCCCAATCAAGTGTCAAAAGGAATCTGTCCAACTTAGAAACCAACCTGTCCCTAAAATCAGACCAAGTAAATTGAGTTTCGTGTAAAATCTACAGCAAACAGCTCTCCCTCCCTAATACACCTGTCAAAACACTTAACACTTCTGCTCACTTCCCCCATAGAAATATAGAAAATCATGCATGTTTCATTGCATAGCCAACCACAAGTTATAGTGATTAGCTTATCACATCAAATTGGTGTTATTTACCTTCCTTGCCATTTATGTACTGACAAAAATTCCTCAAATTGTCATAATGTTTTTGCCTTCTGAAACTCCATCTTCTTGAGCTTGCAAGTTGAAAGAAACTAATGGAAATGACAAACCTTAAAAAGCCTTACCCATATCTTCCTGTTTTTCCAACAATAGAGCACTCCATTATACAATTGATGACAATGAAATCACCATAATGATTGTTTAAAGCATATATGCTACCAACATCATGCCCCCATCTACTCATCAAAATCTCAGATTAAACAACTGTGCCACACAATCACTAATCCTGATATCTTCGGGTGGTTTGAGTATTTCAAATTTTCAGTTGATTTAACAAGTGAACCACACCTGAAGAAAAAGTCTAATTACTCTAACGAGCAAACAAAAAAAAAAGACAGTTTTGTGTTTTCTTTGTCCCGGGAAGGACCAAGAATTAACTCAAAGATAGACTACGCATATAACAAACGATACAGCTCAGGTCCCAGGAAAGAATAGAAGGATGGGTAAGGAAATGGAGCTGAGATGTAAAGAGTAAACTTTCAATTGGAGTAAATAAGACATAGCACAATTGATCTCCATTGTCAACAGGAAATGAAGTCAGGTTAACCGACACTGGGGTACCAATTCCTTTTGCATTTCTCTGTGTGTAAGTGTGTGTCAATCCTTGTTTTATCCAATATCTTACCTAAAACAAAAATGTTTGTTTTATGCCCAAAAGAAACCATTGATTAACCACTGTTGATAATTTCAGTAAAATTTTCAGGTGCTTCAGTACCTATGCAATGCTGTTCAGTTTTGGCAACATCGGATAAAGATAAATCAGGCCACGAGTCCATTCCAAATTCAGAGGTTGAAATTCCTTCAATGATGTCAAAGTTGGAACTGCTATGCAAGTCAATTTTGGGCCCAGGGGTCTTCTGTTCAGTAGGCTTGATGGTATGAGATTCTTGACTCCATTCCTTCTTGTTGCAATAATCATCACTTGCCTCAGGATAAGGCACAATATGATCATCATTCTCACCTGCCTCACCCCATATTATGTTTGCAAGCTGAAAGAACAAACTAAAATTAAACATTAGCATGAGACATGACAAGAACAATATTTAAATACTTTCATTGAGAAGTTGATATAAACAGATTTAAAAGATCACTGAAAGTAATAACAGATGATTCTGTCAGCTTAGTTGCATATCACTACTTGAGATTGTGTACATATGAGAGATAGAGAGACAATCAGACATCGCATGATGATTAATGTACACTTGTCGGGAAATCATAATTCTCAAAGCTTCTGGCATTTTAACACATTGTACAAGAATTAGATTACGTCTCAGTGACCCGTGTAAATAAGCATCCATCATTTGTCATCCCTCCAGTCACCTTTTGGAAACTTCTGATGCATTTTGATTATTTCGTTAGTCTGAAGTCATTACTGTTCTTTCAACATCCTAGACTTTACCTTACAGCAACAAAATAATGAGATATGAGGTGAAAGTGTGTTATAATCTCATGTGGCTATACAAAAGCGACTTGGTAGAGGAACTTCCTTCTCTTGCTCTGCATACACTTACTGTTAAAGTTAGGAGTTAAGCTGAAACATTGCAAACATTGCCACAAGCTCAGGTGCATGGGAGAACCGATGAAAACATTGAACTTAGCCATCAAAGTGGAGGTTGATTCCTGGGATCTCAACATTTAATAATCATACCATGAAGCCTTACTATCAACAGTGTGTTTGCTTCTTTTGCATCAGACAGAGTGACCCTTTTTGAAGAGAAACTTTAATTATGAAAGAAGACTGAATTGAAGGATCAGTGCAGGTAAAATATGGCTTTGAAACTCTTGAGTTGAAGAATCAGTTTGATGATGGTGCTTGCAATGTTAGAGGCGTATTCATGGATGTCTTAGAAGGTTGTTTATCTGATAATGATGATGCAGTTGCTTTGGTTGATGGTGTATGCCTAGTGAATAGATGTGAATTTTTCTGATATGGTGTGGAAGAGTCTACTGTGGGGGTAATAATCAGGAATCCCTAAATGTGGCCACCCCCCTGATAATTTCAGGGTGGATAACCACATTGAAATTCATCTGATAATGGGTCTAACAGGGAAAAGGCAGGTTTTTTGTACTTAAACACACAAGGAAAGGGGGTTGCGTCTAGTAGTCTCCAGTTATCTGTCTTCCCTTTTGTTGTCTACCATCCAAGAGATTAAATAACAGAGCTAAGGGAAACAATCCGTGCTCTGCCAACTTGGGAATTATTATTCCTGTTGAGGAATTGAGGAGAGTGGTATGTCAAGACCATTCGTGGGGTATATAAATCATGATGAAGTGGAATTAAGGGTGGTGAGCGATTTTTGCTTAGTGAAGAAAAATGGGAGAGCATAAAAAGACTTTGAATGAAATGAACATAACGCTGATACTAATTAAAGAAAATCCCAATAAGGAAGACATTAGGATTGTTGAGAAGAGGAAGAAGGCTACGAGAGTGCTTATATTTAAGGTTTGAGTTGAATTATGATGGTACTAGAAAAGCTAAAAGTAGTAAGGTGTTTGCTGAGTCTGAATGAAAATCTCAAGTTGCAACAAGAGAAGAAGAAAGAGGGTTCAAATTCTTTTGTTCTGAAAGAAACAGAAAGAGTTTGTGGGGTGTTATAATTAAACATTGAATTGGTTGTGTTAAGAACTAAGGGCGTGCTCATCATTGGTGCAATATCACAATCTACCCTGCTTAAATTCTTGATGTCTGCAATCAAACACTAAGGGTCCATTTGGAAGAGTGACTTCGAATAGAAGGAAATAGCTAATACCATATGGTTAACATACTTGTGCTGGACTACTAACAGCACATAATTGTATAGCTATTCTAAATCCATTCCATATACATTATATCTAGCTGTTTAAACACATTGTGTCTGGTGTTTTTCTAACTAATCTAGCTTTTTTGTCAAATTCAAATGCTTTCTATTATATCATTTCATCCAAATGATTCCAAATGTTCAGGGGTGAAAATTTTCAAAACAACATCATAGCACAACTCAAATCCAAAATTAACGTAGCAAGTTAGGAAATGACCATTACTTGACACAAATTCATGAAGAGCACAACCTTCTAACATAAATAATAAGCATTTTAGGTCAATGGCAAACACAAATAACCAAATTTTAACATGACAAACTAATTTAAATAGATTTTATGAAAAAAAATCCTTTCTTTTTTTGGCTTCTTCATATGTTATTGTTTGAATACTTTTCTTAGTTTTTTAGCACTCAATGATTTGGATTTTTATTGCGCGAGGGGTGTATGAGTGGTATATTTGATTTAGAAATGCGGGATTCTAGTCTTAAGTTTCTAGTTCATGTGTGATACAAACAAGACATGATTAATGAATAAATCGGGTTAGTCTGAAGTCATCTAACAAATTAAACAAGTCGGTTAGGATTTACTAGTATCTACTAGAACTATAGTGCTTAAGTGCTTGTTGGTGTTTGAGGATTAGGTTGAAACTTCATTATTACAAATAATAGAGATGTACTCAGAAAATTAAAACACCAGTCGTTTGAACCAATATTAACAAAGCATGCTGCAGATTGAAATACTTGGTTCGAATATTAAAAAACAAAAAAAATAAATAAAGTAAAGGTGCTGATAAGAATTCCACCTGCTAGATAGAATTACCAAAACACATCCTAAAGGTTGTAGTACAACCACAAGCACTCTACAACCCAAAAAACAGAACAAAAACCTAAAAACTCAACAAACTGCAGCTTCCCAATTTTTCGATTAACAAAAATATGTAAGAACCTGAAAAACCTACACCTCTGTTAACAAAAATATGCCAATTCTACAGTTCCACATTACAGCTTTCATAATTTTCATTGTAGTTTCGCTATTGTGTAACTAGCACAGTGTGCCTAATTGAATTCGGGACAGTGTGATCTATAGCATTCAAGACGAGATTCCACTACTACCTTTTTTGGGTTACACATACAGTATAACTTGTAACTTTCCTTATACCTTCTTCACTCTCATATTTCCTAGTCACAGTATAGAAACCATAAAGAACCACATTTTTTATTAGAACTCTAAATAACCCCCAGAGCTCAATGTCGCCTCTATAATTCCACTTAGTGCTACATATCCAAGTTGCAACATCATTTCAAAAAATGTTACTTCTCAGGTCTTCATTTCATTATATAGAATCCTAGTTCAGCCCGATTCTTGTTTCTTCACCTTGCTTTCACTCCACCAAGGAACTCTTCCTGCATCATGTAAACTCACTTTATCCCCTACTGTTCATGACCATGTGCTATATACTCATACTGAAGAAAAAAAAACAGTGATTCCTAGATTAATTCAAATTGTCAATACTAACACAAACTGACATTCCGTATGTTCATCAAACAACCACCTCCAGAACTGTTCATCCTTGGACTCTCTCCATTTTTTTTCAATTGTCTTACATAAATATAAGTAATTACCTTTATGGCATTAGAAAATTCAAATTTGGAAAAATTTTTAGGATTCATAATTTACTGATAACTATTTTATATGTCCGTCTCTCATTTGCGAGATTGTCACAAAAATTCAAGAAATATAACATATTTGACTACCGAGGCATCAAATTCATCAACAAGAACACAGAAATTCACCTAAGAAGTGTATATTTCTAAAACAGAATAATCCATCCAAACATCAAGAACAAGACCAATTCATGTCTTCTCACTCCAAAAACCAAACAACAACTTTCATCATTTCACAATCAAAACAACAAATATAAATCCGATTGTTTAAAATGGGAAGAAAAAAAAGATCAAGAAGAAGAAACGGCATACCTCCTCGTCGTTCCAATCAAACATCTCTGAAGAAGCCACAATTAACCACAAAACCGAAACCGAAACCGCAATCAGAGACACGCACAGAGTTTCGTCCACACATCGCCAGAAGCTTCACAAAGTAAACATCAACCAAACTTCCAACATGCAGAGCCTTCCCTCCGAAGAGTGAGAGAGAGAGAGAGAGAGCTTTACAGAGTGAGGCAGAGAAGAGTTGGGCTTCTGGAAGGGAAAGGGGTGGGGCCCGCGTCACGTGACGTTACGGGGGGTAATTGGTGAAATTTGGCGACACGAGTGATGGGGAGAGCGTATCTAAATTCGTGGTGGAGAGAGGATCGATCTAATGCTGCGACGTGATTGGCTGGATTTGCATTTCGGATGAATTCCGTTTTCCATTTGGGTTGCGTTCCAGTTTTATTTTATTATTTATTTTGGTTGTTGTGGGCCCCACTGGATCTGGTTCGTGGACGACGTTGCGTTGGAGGTCGCTGTCGACGAGAGTTGGGCTGGGTTGAACCTAAGCCACCACTTTTGTCCGCGGCTTGCTTTCTGGATATGGGTGGGTGGGTCTTTGCGGATTGTGATCAATTGGGTAATTGCATGTGATCCAAAATTATGTAAATTTCTACTTTTAGAAACACTCATTCACGACTCTTTGTCATCAAACATTATAAAATAATATATTTGGAAGTTTAAAAGGAAAATATTTTCTCCTTACTCCGAATGTGGGAACCCATAATATATATTTGTAGTTTTTATAAATTATTTTTTCATATGTGTTAAATTATGATTTGAGAAAACGAGAAATATCTTCTTCTTGGAAAAGAGGAAGTAGAGTCTTTTATTTTTATTTTTTAATACAAGCGATTAGGGGAGGGGGTTTACAAAAATATTTATTAGGGGTTTTGAACATCTGCCCACATGGTGAAGGTGGAAGAGCTCAACCAACTAAGCTATACCACACTTGAACTCTAATTTAAATTTAATAAATTTGGCTTTACCCCTTCAAACTCATTTTTTCTTACCTACAACTCATCACCTTATTTTTCTTTGAATAAAACATAATTTGTATAAATTAAAACCCGATGACTAGGATCCAATTTAGCAAATTGGATTCAAATCCTCTGCGTGGATTTTCTCTGCTAAAATTTGCTTAACTTTTCCTCTCTACATGACACCTCATTTTTTAATTCAATCTAAGGACTTGAGAGAGTTGGACACGTCACGCTTAAAGAAAAAAAAACCAACAATTTTCTTCATGATTGAAAAAATTAAAAAAAGAAGAAGTAAAAGACTAATACCCTAATGAAAGTAACGTTTCCTAACTATTTGCAGCCTCTCTACTTCCTTTCTTTAATGTTGTTTCTTGTTCGATTCTATTCAATGTCTCTATAGACTTCTTTCGATTATATATATCTTTCTCATATTGAACTAACAGGCTATACAACTATATTATGATTTATTATATGAGTGAATGATGTTATTTTACGTTTTGTCCATAATCGAACTTAAAATTCTAAGATTTAGGTTTACAATTCGTGTTTATGATATAAGGTTTGTGATTTTAAACTACTAAACTAGTTGCCGAATTTGATTTTTGAGAATTGGCAAACTTGATTTTCATATGCAAGGACTTGAGAGAGTTGGACACGTCACGCTTAAAGAAAAAGAAAACAAGTTTCTTCGTGACTGAAAAAAATTTAAAAAAGAATTAAAAGACTAATACCCTAATGAAAGTAACGTTTCCTAACTATATGCAGCCTCTTTTTTCTTTTTTCTTTTTTGTCAATACTAGAATTCATTGCAAGCCACAAAAAGACAAACAAAGCTAAGGGATACAAGTAGAGAAGTTCAAGCAAACATGCTGAATGACAAAATAAAAGCATGTAAACAAAACTTGAGGGGAGGAACAGAGACGGTGCTGCAAATAGCAAAAACGTCAGGGGCCTCGAAGCTTCCAAAATTAGTTACTTCCTAGAGGCAAGGGAGCCCATTAGCAAGCATAGCCAAGTGATCAGCCGCCTAGTTGGTTGTTCTAGGAACCCAAGACCACAAGCAAGACTGGAAATTGGCCCGAGTGTCGTGAATATTACTTAGGACAGGGTAGATCTCCAACGACCTCTAGAAATAGAGCCATTGAATGACTTCTCTACAATCAGCTTCACAAATTTTCAACAGCAAATATACAACCCTAGACCCCTATTTGCAACCTCTCTACTTCCTTTCTTTAATGTTGTGGGGGGCTTTTTCGTTCGGCAACTACAAATGGGCTGGGCTGCCGTAAGGAGCAAATAGGTGAAATTACCCCATGTGTCGGAGTTTAAGAATCAGACCCCAAGAATGCTTCGAAAGGTTAGTGGAGCCTTAGGAAGCACCCTGGTTATCTTCACCAACAAAAAAAACGGTCGCTTCCTGGTAAATTCTTAGCTTGGCATGAGAAGCTTGTGGCATGGGAGCAAAGCAATCATGAGTTTAGCATTAAAGAGAGAGAGGGCTGTGAATTCCTATGAGAAACAGGGGTTCTAAGGAAAGAGGGAAGGGATTCTAAGAAGGTTTGTTGAAGAGAGATGGGGGGGTATAATGGGTGTGTTGAGCAGTTTCGGGCAGGCATGATGAAAACTCTGTCAAGATCTAGAATAGCTTGCTAGAAGAGAAAATTGGAGGAGATGGAGGAATATGGCTCGAAATTGAAGGGTTTCAGGGGTGAGATATGATGCTTGCTCTCTAGGTTTGGTTTGCTTGCCTTCGATTTAGTTGTTTTCAATAGGTAGGAGACACCCCCTTTTATAGCCGCTGGAAGCTCCTCTTTCCCAAGAAACCCTAATGGCTTTTCTCCAATTTTTCCAAGTCTCCTCCTTCATTTCTCTTTTCTCCCTTTGACTCATCTTATTTTGTGAAATCTTTTTTTGTCCAAACACACAAAGATAAGGTTTTTGGGAGCTCTAAGGCTTTTCCCGCAGCGTTTCAGTGGTGATTTCCTATTTTGACTACCATCTCTCCTTCTTTCCTCCCTTATTTCATGTCCAGAAAGACACGTCGTGATAAATGAGTTGGGTATGGTTGGAAGGCGAGAAGGTTGTGGGACTCAAGGAATGCTGGAGATTCAGAAAATGCTCAGATGCCTGCAATGGCTAGGGTTTGTCAAAGACTAAGTCTATAAGAAGTAAAAAGAAAAGGGTGAAGAACACAAACTCAGAAACACACAAAAGAGAAAAGAAAGAAAGAAGAAAAGCGAGTGAGAAATCAAATGGCCTCTAACTACCCATTTTCGTTGGATCTCAACCTAGCTCCACCGACTCAGACACGAGGCCAAGCAGCGGCACCAGGATGGATGCCCTACTTTGCTTCCGCACGGGGCCTGTGACAGGAACTGACTCAATACTCCTGGACAACGATGTTGCCATTGGAGTGGCTAGAAATTTAGTGACTCCTAAAGATATACGTGTTCTGGGGTCAAGGGATGACAACCGGGTCGTGAGCGATGCCCTGGCACTGAGCGTGCAAAGTACGGCAACAGTCGCAAGTTTGGGTCATCGCCTACTTGCGAAGTCCCATGAGGTAGAGGTATTAAAGGGTCAATTGGCGGCGGAGCGAAGTATGGTTGAAGAGTGTCAGACTGCTATAAAAAGCTTGAAAAGGGAGAGGTCAAGGATAGTGGAGGTGAATCGACACAGCTAGAAGTATTGCGGGACGAGAATAAAAACTTATCAAAAATGGTAGAGTTGTACTCTCGCGACATGCGAAAACAGCTGGAGGACCTAGACCGACCGGGTAAACGCAAACAAGCAGATCGCGAGAGTAGTTACGCTCAAGCTAAGATTGCGATCTTTGGGAGCTCAAGTGATGAGCCCCAAGAAGCTGTGCGTGAAGCCCCGGAAGAGGACAGCCAGAGGGCCAAACTCAAAGCTCCAATGGTCGAGACACCAAGCACCGAGAAGAAATGATTTCCTACTGCATTATTGTTGTTTTTATTTTATTTTGGTTGTTTTTGTTTTTGGTTATTTTGTTTCGGAAATAAAATAGTAAAGTTGCAGAAGGAAAAAGAAAACGGAAAAGAAAGCGCATCTCCCAAACTTAAATCAAACGAAGACGACAAACGGAAAGAAAGCACAGTTCCCTAACTAAAATAAAATAAAGATAATAGCCGAAAGGAAAAGGCAAAAACACAAAGCACTAGAAAATGAAAGTAACGGGCAAAAACATAAAACACCAGAAAAACACGGAAAAAAGAAAAGTAAAGTGAAAGTTAATGTGCTCCCACTTGACGCGATTAGGTCGAGCATGCCCGGGAAATCCGAAATGGTGTTGGCTCTCTCTCATCAGCATATGTCTATTTAAACCACACCTCTCCAAGCGGATGATACCCAGCATTTCTTCCTGCAAACTCAAGGAAAAAAATCAAAAAATTCAGAAGCAAAACAAATGGCATCCTCATGCACTCACCTTGATGATCTCAACCTTGAGCTCTCACTTGCACCACCGAATGCCCAGACAAGGGCTCCTCCAACTCCTGTTTTCCCAAACTCCACATATCATCACGGCACGGCCCTGGAAAACTTTGCTGAGGCAATACCGAACTTTGCTGAGGCAATGCCGAACAGGGCAGTGCCTGTTGGGTGGCATGATTGGCAGGTATACTCACACCGGCAGGATCACCTGCATGTGGCACGTAGGTCTAACAAGATGGCAGTGGATGAGTCCCACTCTTTATATGTGCTCCATGCGGTCTCGGCTACCAATTTGGGCATACGATTCCTGGCGAGGATGCGGGAGTGCAGGCATGCGAACGAGGAAGTGGCTTCCTTGAAGGCTATGGTGGGAGACTCCAGAAGCGGCTTTCCTGTGCCAATCAGCATGTGGAAGCACTCGGAGAAAGAATGAGGACTATGTAGAGCTGCTACAGATTCTACAAGTGCGAGAAAATAGAGGCAAGCCATGATGATGATGAAGATGAAGATGAAGAAGAAGATGAAGATGATGTTTTTTTTTTTTTTTTTTTTTTTTTAAAGTAACGTTTGAAATAAAAATGTGTTTTAACACTAGAAATAAACTAACCAACCAAACCACGTAAATAAATACATAAACTAACTTAACAAAACAAAAACAAAAACAAATCAAAAACAAAGACACAACAGAAAAAGAAAACAAAGAAAATAAAAATAAACTTAATTTAAAAACACACGAATATACAAGCAACTCACGGATGACCAGTTAAGGCCCAGAAAACACAGCCAGGGATCCGGGAAGGTTGGAGGGGTCACAATGGTCCCGCTTAAAACCCAAACTTCTTAGACACCGAAGGTGTCGCCTAAAGAACTCCTAGACACTGTATTAATGGAAGTGCTCACTGGGGTTACCATAAGTCAGCTCATATGAAAAATCTTTTTTTTTAAAATTTTTTTTTTTAAGATAAGAAACAAAAACAAATTAAGATAAAATGAAACAACAAACCATAAACGAAAATGAACTAAGTACTGTAAACAAATTCAAACAAACAACATAAATTGTTGTACTAAAATAAACAACCCAAGAAACCAAAGAAAACAAACAAACAGCACTTTCTATCACCCGTTTATCACCATTTGGACAGATTCGTTTCTATGTTTTTCAGCTTCGACCTGTGTTCAGTTTTTAGGCCATAACTTTCCAACCGTAAGTCCCAATTTCACGTTATTTATATGGTTGGATTCAGCACAGAAAAACAAAGAACCCAACGCAGACCAAAAGGCAAAAACAAGTACGGAAATAAACACAATTCAAAGAAGAGAAAGGATTGAAATGCTTCCCCTTGAAGCGATTAGGTCGAGCATGGATGCACTTGGAGGTCGCGACTTCTCCCATTGCTCCACACTTCCCATTTTTATGATTGAAGTTGCCATCTCTCTCCATTTTTATTAAGCTGTCATAAATTGTTAAAAATAACACACAAACTTGAAATGGAATTAAAAGGATTAGGAATGAACAATAGAGAACTAAGTAGACTTTAAACATTATAAATAAAAAGTAGGAAAACCAAATAGAATCAAGCAATGTTACCGATCCCGGCAACGGCGCCAAAAACTTGTTGCTTCGATTCAGCTGCACCAAAATAGATTCAGCTGCATCCTCAACTTGTGATACTCGCAAGTGCACGAGCCGTTTGGTAGTATAGCATATGTAAGTGCGAGGTCGATCCCACGAGGATTGGTGATTGAATGATCCAATTCATTTCTCCTACACAAAACAGAAATGAAAAAGAAAATAAATAAAACAAGAAAAAGAAAATAACTCAAGCAAATAAGTTCCCAAGTTCAATTAGATTAACGGATTGATTCTAGCTAAAGTATGATTAAGCCATGGTGTTTGGTCCTAACCTTGTGTTCCTAATTCCTAATTTGATCATTTGTTGTCTAACCTAAAACTAAGCATTAGGAACCCATTAAGCATAGAAGAACAATTTAAACAACCAAGCATGTATCTAATCCCTGTTGTCGAATGTCCATACATACTCTTCCTATTCATAGTTCAATTCGAATTAAAGCATGGTGTCTACTCTTAATTCAAACCAAGATAGCTAACATGCAAGCCTAAATGGTGATCAATCATTCAAACTAGCATATTAACTTATAAGCATAATGAATAAGAACAAAAACCATAATTGAAACTTGGAAACCAATTAAACTTGAATACTTAAGAAAGAATGTACATTACAAATAAAAGTAAAGTGGAACTAAGAAAACTTGAAGGAAAATTTGGTAAACTCATTTTGTTACAACAATTGACAACTTGAAAGGAAACTAAGAGAATTTGAGGGAGAGAAGGGAAGGGAGCTCTAGAGAAGTGTTTGAGAGCTCCCCCCCTTGGGGTGTATTTTGAAGCTTGAAGGCTTCTCTATTTATAGGGCTAAGAGGGAGGAACATCATGATGAACTCCCACACCATCCTTCATCTTTTGTTGCACCTCAAGCTTTCATCACATGGGTTCAAAGGTGGTCAGATGTGGCTGCCCTTTGCTGCCAACCCATGTGATTGCCTTTTGCTGCCAACCCATGTGGTTGCCTTTTGGTTGCTGAAAAACGAGTTTTCTGAACCAGTCTTGGTGTAGGAAGGCCAGAGGTTTCAAAACTTATCCAATGGGGCTCAAATTTGGATATGTTATAGTAGACACCCATTGGAACAACTTCCATGAATATCTTCACCTCATCCGAGCCCCACAGCATTCTGATCCAAGGCCAAGAAGTTGACCTACGAAACTGGGCTGGAAATGGGCTGTAGCCAAAATTAGTTTGTCTTTAAGCTCATATTCCTCATATGCCAATCAGCCCATAACATGCATGGATTGCATAATTTCCTATCCAAAGTCATCATTGTTACCTAAATGTCAATTAACTGAAAGATAAACACAAAAAGGATTAAAAGCACAAGTTTAACTCAAAAACATAACCAAATCATAAGCTAGAAGGGTACAAAATGATATACAATTATGAACCAATCACTTGTCTCTGGGATGCATTTGGATGTTGTGCTTCTTGGTGGACCTGAAAAGTGGAACAATGGTGTTGACTTTGTTGAAACTATGGAAATCTAAAATGAACAACATGGTCACATTGACAATGGTGCTTCCCTGGAAAGGTTATTTGAAAGCTATAATTGTTTGTATAGAGTTTCATGCCAAATGCTGGGAACCTATGTAAAATTCCTCTTTTTATATTTCAGACGGTTTCTGATATAATTATGTTTATACAAAATTCTTAATTTAATATATATTTATCCTACAATGACTCAGAAAATTGTTTTCAAACACGGTAGTCTGGTTGGGGATGGCCATCCCTCCGCCCGCTGGAGCAGAAATTCCAGTGTCTCTTATATGTAGCATTCCTGCCTCAATTGTTCTGATAGTGGATGAATATGGTATAAATGATTTGCTTTCTTCAAAAATGCAAGGAGTTAAATTTTACTTTCAATATATTTTAATATACACTTTTTCAAGTTAAATCAGTGACAACCATTGTGAGGTTTTTTTTTTAAATAATTTTTTTTTTTTAAAATTTCATTTCATATTTTTTTATTGTGGTTCGCAAAAACATTTTTCATACCCTAATCAACACAAATGCTATAATTTACGCCGACTTCTTTGTGCCAGATCAAATGGAGAGAGAAAAGAAATGGAAAAGTAAAGCTACAAGTTGGGACAAGTAAGAGGAATCCAAAGAACTTTTACAGGGCATGTTATCGGCCCGTTTTCATGTTATAGGGCCAACTTATGGGCCCATCTCTCTCGTCCCATTTTCATGTTAAAGGGCCAACTTCTAGGCCCATCTCTCTCGCTCTCTCTCTCTCTCTCTCTCTCTCTCAACCCTAAGGCTTAATACACTTTCAAGAAACAGGCCAATAAGTCGAATAGGAAGGAGGAATCTGAAAAACTTTTACAGGGCATGTTTCCAAATTCCTGGGCCGACTGTTAGCCCGTTTTCACGCTATAGGAACAAACTCTGGACCCAAGTGGTCCCTTCTTGCGATATTAGGCCGATAGCTTCTAAATCAATTGGCCAACAAAGAATATTTTGATAGACAATACAGATATACCGGAAACATTGAAAAAGATGAAATCAACAAATAGTTGAATAGTCATAATTGAAGAGAGGTTCCATAATTGAATAGTCATAAAAGGAAACAACAAGTAAGAAAAGAGGTTCCATAATTGAATAATCATTTTCATGTTCCTCAAAATACTCAACCTGCAAACAACAAATAGTGTTGTACTAGAGGCTGCACATTAACACAGATTATGCTAACAAAACAAAACTGTAAAATTAAAATTTATCACGTAAAAATTTAATCGGACCAATCTCGGGACTGTAGAGATTAACAAAATCTGCAGCACTGATTCCACAGTGTGCATAGACGGCTATGCAGGTTCCCAGAAAATTCGTGAACTCGCAAAGTACAAGCAAATGACGCGGATTTAAAAAAAAACATGATGGCAGAATTCCCAATGATCATTTTGGGGAAAGCCATTACTTCCAATTTCAGCTTTGAGGCAGTGAAGCTATCACCATCATGCACTCTGCCTTGGGTAGAGACAAAGTACTGGTAAAGAATATCTTCAACGAAGGCAAACCTAAAAAGAACCACCTCTCATGCTTCTCCTTTGGGATCTCTGTTGGTAACTCCTCATCCGGTAACTCCTCATTCGATAACTCCTCCTCCTCCTCTAGTAACTCATCCTTTGGTAACTCCTCATTCGGTAACTCCTTCTCCGGTAACTCCTTCTCCTCTTATGGTAACTACTCATCCTCCTCTGGTATCTCTTCCTCTTGGGATCTCTGCCACTCCTATCTCCTACGCTGGGATCTTCGCCGTTGGGATCTCCCAGAGCTTAGCTCTAGAGAGGCAGATTATATGAGAGAGAAAAAAGAAAAGGAAAAGTAAAGCTACAAGTTCAGACAGAAAGAGGAATCCGAAGAACTTTTACATGGCATGGTATCAGCCCGTTTTCATGTTGCAGGGCCAACTTCTGGGCCCAACTATTGACTTATTGCAAATAGGCATGCTATTGGCCTGTTTTCATGTTATATGGCCAACTTTTGGGTTCATCTCTCTCGCTTGCTCTCTCTTTCTTTTTAGACTCTCTAAACCCTAAGGCTTAAAACACTTTCAAGAAATGGACCAATAAGTCGAACCAGTAAGAGGAATCTGAAGAACTTTTACAGGGCATGTTTCCAAATTATTTGGCCGACTTGTTGGCCCGTTTTCACGCTATTGGACCAAACTCTGGACCCAAGTGGCCCCTTCATGCAATATTGGGCCGATAACTTCCAAATCAATGGGCAAAGAGAGAATATTTTGACAGACAATACATACATACTAGAAACATTGAAAAAGATGAAATCAACAAGTAGTTAAATAGTCATTGTTGAGGCCCAAAAAAGTCACGAGAAGCCCAAAGACATTTAAGGCCCGATATAACATATAATTTTGATCATGCGTTAATCCAAGCTATATTTTGGGAATTAATTCATTAAATAAATAATAGGGTCCATGCCATGCAAAGCCAATAATACATTTTTCATATGTCAATCACCTATCAAACTTACATGAACCCAAGTCATGTGGTTACGGGGTTTGCATGAGGGATTGTGGTGTGGAAGGTTACGGAGGTCCACAAGGCCCACGGAAGCTCTTGGATAATGGAGACTTTAGGCTAGCTACTTGGGAGCACCAAAGTTCAAGCCCATTACTTAGAGTTCTCCAATGTGGGTAAGCAAATGAGATATTTTCCAAGCATTTCCTTTTATCCATAGGAAATAGTCATTTTCCAAATGCCTAGCTTTACCCGTTGGAAATAAGCCTTTTCCAGGCACTCCCTATTACCCATTGGAAACAAGCCAATTCTGACACTTCCCTTTACCTGTTGGAAATAGTCATTTTCCAATGCTTAGCTTTATTCATTGGAAATAAGAATGTCCCAATGCTCCCTTTTACTCATAGGAAATAAACTAGTTCCAACACTTCCTTTTACCTATTGGAAACCAAAGAGAGCCTTCCCCCTCTATAAATTGGGAGGCATTTGCCCAGCCAAAACCAACCTCTCTTGGTTGTTGCAAGCTTCTCAACAACCATGAGAACTCATCTTCTTTTCTCTTTTGGCTGCTGCAAGCATCCCAGCAGCTGTCAACCAACATCTCTTGGTTGCTCAAGCCCCCAGCAACCATCGAACCACTTCCCTTTCTCCCTTTGGCTGCTGCAAGCGTTCCAGCAGCCATCCCAGCCATTCCTCAACCATCACAACCAAGATTTTCCTTCCTCCTCATACCCTTCCAAGCTATAAATACCATAGCCTTCAAGCCTCAAGCTTTTCCTCCCATCCTCCTCTTGAAACTCTTAAATCCCCATAGCCATTGCCACAAATAACAAATCATCAACACCCCAAACTCAAGCATATCCAACACCAAGCCAAGCACATGCATTCTCATTTGCTAAACTTGTGAATCTTTAGCTCCCACACTCCAAGCTCTCATGCCAAGCTAATATAATCTTAGATCTACATCAGCAAGTCATCTTCAACTTTTCGTTAAGCTGCCGGAAACGTCAACATCAAGCATGCAGCCGCTGGAAGAAGAATACTCCCTTGGGATATGCTTTTCCCTCGGGATGCTTTGGGCCTAGTCCTTGCTAACTCAAAAAAAGGGGCAACGAAGGCTTAATTCACCACTCTATGGCGGTCCGAGAATCAACAAGCCCGAACGAGTCTTCCGACGGGAAAAGACCCCAACAGTCATAATTGAAGAGAGGTTCCATTATTGAATAGTCATAAAAGGAAACCACAAGTAAGAAAAGAGGTTCCATAAGTTTCATAATTGAATAGTCATAAACGGAAACAACAAGTAAGAAAAGAGGTTCCATAATTAAATAGTCATTTCCATATTCCTCAAAATACTCAACCTGCAAACCACAAATAGTGTTGTATTAGAGGTTGCACATTAACACAGCAAATGCTAACAAAACAAAACCGTAAAATTAAAATTTACCGCGAGAAAATTTAATCGAGCCAATCTAAGGACCGTAGAGATTAACAAAATCTGCTGCACCGAATTCCACAGTGTGAATAAACGGCTATGCAGGCATCCAAAAAATCTGTGAACTCGGAGAGTCCAGGCAAAGGACTCGGATTAAAAAAAACATGAGGGCAGAATTCCCAATGGTCATTTTGGGGAAAACCATTGCTTCCAATTTCAGCTTTGAGGCAGTGAAGCTATAACCATCATGCACTCTGCCCCGAGCGGAGGCAGAGTGCTAGTCAAGAATATCTTCAAGGGAGGCAACTACTCATTCAATAACTCCTCCTCCTCCTCTAGTAACTACTCATCCGCCTCCGGCAACTCCTCATTCGGTAACTCTTCCTCCTCCTCTGGTAACTCGTCCTTCGGTAACTCCTCATCCGGTTACTCATTCTCCTCCTCTGATATCTCCTCCTCCTGGGATCTCCCCCGCTCCTATCTCCTCCGCTGGGATCTTCACGAGCTCAAGCTCTGGAGAGGCATATCAGATTAGAGAGAAAAAAGAAATGGAAAAGTAAAGCTACAAGTTCGGACCAGAAAGAGGAATCCGATGAACTTTTATAAGGCATGGTATCGGCCCATTTTCATGTTATAGGGCCAACTTATGGACCCAACTATTGACTTATTGCAAACAAGCATGCTAACGGCCCGTTTTCATGTTATATGGCAAACTTCTAGGCTCATCTCTCTCTTTTTAGACTCTCTAATCCCTAAGGCTTAATACACTTTCAAGAAATGGGTCAACAAGTCGAACTAGTGAGAGGAATTTGAAGAACTTTTTCAGAGCATGTTTTCAAATTACTTGGCCGACTTGTTGGCCCTTTTTCATACTATTGGACCAAATTATGGACCCAAGTGGCCCCTTCATGCGATATTGGGCTGATAACTTCCAAATCAATGGGCCAACAAAAAATATTTTGACAGACAATACATACATATCAGAAACATTGAAAAAGATGAAATCAACAAAGAGTTGAATAGTCATAATTGAAGAGATGTTCCATAATTGAATAGTCATAAACGGAAACAACGAGTTAGAAAAGAGGTTCCATAATTGAATAGTCATAAACGGAAACAACGAGTTAGAAAAGATGTTCCATAATTGAATAGTCATTTTCATATTCCTCAAAATACTCAACTTGCAAACCACAAATAGTGTTGTATTAGAGCTTGCACATTAACACAGATTATGCTAACAAAAAAAAAAACCGTCAAATTAAAATTTACCGCGAGAAAATTTAATCGGACCAACCTTAGGACCGTAGAGATTAACAAAATCTGTAGCACCGATTCCATAGTGTACATAGACGGCTATGCAGGTATCCACAAATTCAGTGAACTGAAGTGCCCTGGCAAGGGGTGCGGATTTATAAAAAAATAGAGTGCGGCACCGCCAATTGTCCATTTGGGGGAAGCCATAGCTTGCAGTTTTAGCTTCAATGCACTGAAGCTAGCAGCATCAAGCACTCTGCCCCTAACAGAGGCGGAGTGCTTCTCAAGCAAATCCACAAGGGAGGCAAGCTTAAACACAAGTCAAATGTTAAGACCTTAGATCTAAAAAGGAAACTTGCAGCAAACAGAGAAAATGAGAAAATGAGAAAAGAGAAATTCACTTCATTCATTCATGCCATCTCCAGCAAAACTGAATGAGAGTTAAAGTAATATTAAAAAAAAACCACTGCCTCTAATGCTTCGGCCTTAGTATCTCCGCTAGTACCTTCAACTCCTCCTCTAACTCCTCCCACTCCGACTCCCCCTCCTCCTCCGACTCCTCCTCCTCCGACGCCTTTTATCAGCCCGTTTTCATATTATTAGACCAAACTATGGACCCAAGTGGCCCCTTCGTGCGTTATTGGACCGATAACTTCCACATCAATGGGCCAACAAAGCATATTTTGACAGGCACCGATTCCACAATATGCATAGATGGCTATGCAGGCATCCAAAAAATTTGTGAACTCATATAGTCCAGGACAAGGATTTAAAAAACACATGAGGGCAGAATTCCCAATGGTCATTTTGGGGAAAGCCATTGCTTCCAATTTCAGTTTTGAGGAGGCAGTAAAGCTATCACTATCATGCACTTTGCTTCGGGCGAAGGCAGAGTGCTTGTCAAGAATATCTTCAAAGGAGGCAAACCTAAAAACAACCACCTCTCATGTTTCTCTGATGGTAACTCCTCCTCCTCTAATAACTACTACTCCTCCTCTAGTAACAAGTCCTTCTCCTCCTCTGGTAACTCATCATTCGGTAACTTCTCCTCCTCATTCGGTAACTCATCCTCCTCCTCTGGTAACTCCTCCTTCGGTAACTCCTCCTCCTCCTTTAGTAACCACTCCTCCTCTAGTAACTCCCCCTTCGTTAACTTCTCCTCCAGTAACTCCTCCTCCTCCTCTGGTAACAACTCTTCCTCCTCCTCCTCTAGTAACTCCTCCTTCGGTAACTCTTCCTACTCCTCTAGTAACTACTCATCCTCTTTCAAGTGGGCCCATTCATACATGAAATATTGAAAAAGATTAAATCAACATATAATTGAAGTTATGAACGGAAAAGTTCTAGTCATTCAAAATATGAGAATTTCGTTAGTTTGCTAAAGTTAAGTTTCTTTTGCTCTCCATTTTTTCGAGTGTGATAAAGTGAGGAAAGCCGAGGAAAGAAGAAAGTACTCATCCTGCAAAGTCAATAGTGCGATATTAGAGACTGCTTAATAACACACATTACGCTACCCAAACAAGATGAAAAATTACCACTTGAAAATTGAAGAGCACCAATTTGGGCATCGGACAGATTGACAAACTCTGCAGCACCCATTGCTGTGTGCGTAAAGATGGCCACGCAGGCATCCACAAATTCAATGAACTCGAAGAGCCCGAGCAATGGGTGCGGATTTATAAAAAAAAAATAGAGTGTGGCACCGCCAACTGTCCATTGGGGGGAAGCCATATCTTGCAGTTTTAGCTTCAATGCACTGAAGCTAGCAGCATCATGCACTCTGCCCCTGGGAGAGGCAGGGGTACTTCTCAAGCAAATCCACAAGGGAGGCAAGCTTAAACACAAGTCAAATATTAGGACTTTAGATCTAAAAAGGAAACTTGCACCAAACAGAGAAAATGAGAAAAGGGAAATTCATTTCATTCATTCATGCCATCTCTAGCAAAACCAAAAGAGAGTTAAAGTAATATTTAAAAAAAACCACTGTGTGCATAGATGGCTATGCAGGCATCCAGAAAATTCGTGAACTCATATAGTCCAGGACAAGGATTTAAAAAACACATGAGGGCAAAATTCTCAATGGTCATTTTGGGGAAAGCCATTGCTTCCAATTTCAGTTTTGAGGTAGTAAAGCTATCACTATCATGCACTCTGCTTCGGGAGAGGCAGAGTGCTGGTCAAGAATATCTTCAAGGGAGGCAAATCGAAAAACAACCACCTCTCATGCTTCTCCGATGTAATCTCCTATGGTAACTCCTCATCCTCCTTTAGTAACAACTCCTCCTCCTCTGATAACTCCTCATTCGGTAACTCCTCCTCCTCCTCTGGTAACAACTCTTCCTTCTCCTCTAGTAACTCCTCCTTCAGTAAGTCTTCCTACTCCTCTAGTAACTACTCATCCTCTTCTAAGTGGGCCCATTCATACAGGAAACATTGAAAAAAAACATTGAAAAAGATGAAATTAACATATAATTGAAGTCATGAACGGAAAAGTTCTAGTCATTCAAAATATGAGAATTTCGTTAGTTTGCTAAAGTTAAGTTTCTTTTGCTCTCCATTTTGTCGATTGTGATAAAGTGAGGAAAGAAGAAAATACTCAACCTACAAAGACAATAGTGTAGTATTAGACACTGCTCATTAACACACATTACGCTACCAAAACAAATTGTAAAATTACCACCTGAAAATTGAAGAGCACCAATTTGGGCACCGGACAAATTGACAAACTCTGCAGCACCCATTGCTGTGTGAGTAAAGATGGCAATGTAGGCATCCACAAATTCAATGAACTCGAAGAGCCCGAGTAAGGGGTGTGGATTTATAAAAAAAATAGAGTGCGGCACCGCCAAATATCCATTAGGGGGAAGCCATAGCTTGCAGTTTTAGCTTTAACACACTGAAGCTAGCAGCATCATGCACTCTGCCCCTGGCAGAGGCGGAGTGCTTCTCAAGCAAATCCACAAGGGAGGCAAACTTAAACACAAGTCAAATATTAGGACCTTAGATCTAAAAAGGAAACTTGCAGCAAACAGAGAAAATGAGAAAATGAGAAAAGGGAAATTCACTTCATTCATTCATGCCATCTCCAGCAAAACCGAATGAGAGTTAAAGTAATATTTAAAAAAAAACCACTGCCTCTCATGCTTCGGCCTTGGTATCTGATCGGTTCATAATTGTATATCATTTTGTACCCTTCTAGCTTATGATTTGGTTATGTTTTTGAGTTAAACTTGTGCTTTTAATCCTTTTTGTGTTTATCTTTCAGTTCATTGAGCTTTAGGTAATAATGATGGCTTTAGAGAGCATAATTCATGCAATTCAAGCATGTTAGGGCCTAATTTGGATGAATGGATGAAGAGCTTAAAGACAAACTCAATTTTGGCTACAGTCCCCTGCCAGCCCAGTTTCGTAGGTCATATTGCAAGCTTTGTTTCAGCAACCTACATAGCTCGGATGAGGCCACATTCTTCATGAAAGTTGTTCCAATGGGTGTGTAATATAACATATCCAAAATTCAGCCCCATTGGATAAATATGGAGTCTGTTACCTAGCAAACACAGAGCCATGCTCAGGATGGATTTTATCAGCGCGCAAAATGAGTTAGAAATTTGTTTTGGCCTTAACTTCCTCCTCCGACCTTGGATTGGCCCAAATGATATATGGCTGGAAAGAAGACATTCTGAACTTCAAGTTTGAGTGCTTAAAGTCTTAATTTTCTTAAGGGAAGCCCAATTCGTAAGCCCTTGAAGTTGCTGGTCATGCTGACCTCAGGATGAGCTATTATTTCTGGTTGGAAGCTTGGTCATGGTGACATGAAGATGAGCTAGGGCTGCTGGTGGGATTTATTAGTGAAGTGCATCAACCATTTCAGATTTTATAAAACAAGTGTTGTATGCATTAGCCATACTTAATTCAGATTTTCAGCTTCCTTAGGCCTATATATAGTGAGGTTTCCCAAGCTTGTAAACACACCCCAAGGGGGGAGCTCTCAAACACTTCTCTAGAGCTCCCTTCCCTTCTCTCCCTCAAATTCTCTTAGTTTTCCTTTCTAGTTCTCAATTCTAGCTTTCTTTAATGTTTTCTTAGTTGTAATTTATTTTTCTTGTAATGTACATTCTTTCTTAAGTTTTCAAGTTGAATTAGTTTCCAAGTTTCAATTATGGTTTTTGTTCTTATTCATTATGCTTATAAGTTGATATGCTAGTTTGAATGATTGATCACCATTTAGGCTTGCATGTTAGCTATCTTGGTTTGAATTAAGAGTAGACACCATGCTTTAATTCGAATTGAACTATGAATAGGAAGAGTATGTATGGACATTCGACAACAGGGATTAGATACATGCTTGGTTGTTTAAATTGTTCTTCTATGCTTAATGGGTTCCTAATGCTTAATTTTAGGTTAGACAACAAATGATCAAATTAGGGAATTAGGAACACAAGGTTATGACCACACACCATGGCTTAATCATACTTTAGCTAGAACCAATCCATTAATCTAATTGAACTTGGGAATTTATTTGCTTGAGTTACTTTCTTATTTTCTTCCTTCTTTCATGTTCTTTGTTTTTGTTTCTATTTTGTGTAGGGAAACTAAATTGGATCATTCAATCACCAATCCCTGTGGAATCGACCTCGCACTTACATACGCTAAACTACCAACGGTTCGTGCACTTGCGAGTATCACAAGTTGAGGATGCAACTGAATCCATTTTGGTGCAGCTGAAATCTACGCAACAAGTTTTTGGCGCCGTTGCCGGGATCGGTAACATTGTTTGATTCTATTTGGCTTTCCTACTTTATTTTTTTTTCTTAACTAGACAATTTCAAGTTTTAAAGTTAATGACGTTAATGGACAAGTTGTGTTTGTAGTCCAACAGAAAAGGACAATTGCCCAACAAGCAAGAGAACTGGGTTTAAGTCCCAGCTTACACAACCCATTGGTGCTTGTTGCTTTGAAGCATGGAATTGGACTTGTGTTGATTTTCCCTTTCATTTTTAGTTTTTTTATATATATTTCGTAATCCTTTAATTCCGTTTCAAGTTTTTGTATGTGTTTGTTTTAGCAATGTAAATAGCTCAATAAAAATGGAGAGAGATGGCAACTTCAAAGATAGGAAGTGTGGAGTAGTGGGAGAAGTCGCGACCTCCAAATGCATCACGCTCGACCTAATCGCTTCAAGGGGGAGCATTTCAATCCTTTCTCTTCTTTGAATTATGTTTATTTCCGTCATTGTTTTTACCTTTTGGTCCGTGTTGAGTTCTTTGTTTTTCTGTGCTGAATCCAACCATATAAAGAACGTAAAATTTGGACTTACGGTTGGAAAGTTATAGCCTAAAAACTGAACAGAGGTCGAAGCTGAAAAACATAGAAACGAATCTGTCCAAATGGTGATAAACGGGTGATAGAAAGTGTTGTTTGTGTTTTTCTTTGGTTTATTGGTTTGTTTCTTTTAGTACAACAATTTATGTTGTTTGTTTGAATTTGTTTAGAGTACTTAGTTCATTTTCGTTTATGGTTTGTTGTTCCATTTTATCTTAATTTGTTTTTGTTTCTTATCTTAAAAATTTTAAAAAGATTTTTCATATGAGCTGACTTATGGTAACTCCAGATGAGCACTTCCGTCAATCCAGTGTCTAGGAGTTCTATAGGCGACACCTTCGGTGTCTAAGAAGTTTGGGTTTTAAGCGGGACCATTGTGACCCCTCCAACCTTCCCGGATCCCCTGACTGTGTTTTTCTTAGGACCTTAACTGGTCATCCGTGAGTTGCTTGTATATTCGTGTGTTTTTAAATTGAGTTTTTTTTATTTTTAATTTTATTTTCTTTGTTTTCTTTTCTGTTAAGTCTTTGTTTTTGTTTTTGTTTTTGTTTTGTTAAGTTAGTTTATGTATTTATTTACGTGGTATGGTTAGTTAGTTTTTTTTTTTTTTTCTCTAGAGTGTTAAAAACAAACTTTATTTCAATTCAAACATTGCATAAAAACAAAAAAAACAAAACAAAAAAACAAAACAAAAAAATAAAAAACAATAAAAATAAAAAACAACATCATCATCATCTTCTTCATCTTTTTCATCTCCATCATCATCATGGCTTGCCTCTATTTTCTCGCACTTGTAGAATCTCCAGCAGCTCCACATGGTCCTCATTTTTTCTCTCCAAGTGCTTCCACGTGCTGATTGGCACAGGAGAGCCGCTTCTGGAGTCCGCCACCATAGCCTTCAAGGAAGCTATTTCCTCGCTCATCGCGGCACACTCCCTTGTCCTCGCCAGTAATCGCATGCCCAAATTGGTAGCGGAGACCGCGTGGAGCACAGTTAAATTGTGGGACTCCTCCACCGCTGCTTTGTCAGAACCTCTGTGCCACATGCAGATGATCTGTCGTGTGAGCTTGCTGCCGATCATGCCTCCCAGCAGCACTGCTCTGTTCGGCATTGCCTCAGAAAAGTTCGGTATTGCCTCAGCAAAGTTTGAGGCCGTACCGTGATGATATGTGGAGTTTGGGAAGACACGGTTTGGAGGAGCCCTTATCTGGGCATTCGGAGGTGCAAGGGACAGCTCAAGGTCGAGATCATCAAAGTGAGTGCATGAGGATGCCATTTTTTTGTTTCTGGATTTTTTGATGTTTTTCCTTGAGTTTGCAGGAAGAAATGCTGGGTATCATCCGCTTGTAGAGGCGTGCTTTAAATAGACATATGCTAATGAGAGAATGCCAACACCATTTCGGATTTCCCGGGCATGCTCGACCTAATCGCTTCAAGGGGGAGCACCTTTACTTTACTTTTCTTTTTTCCTCCGTGTTTTTCTGGTGTTTAATGTTTTTGCCCGTTACTTTCATTTTCTAGAGCTTTGTGTTTTTGCTTTTTCCTTTCGGCTGTCATCTTTATTTTATTTTAGTTAGGGAACTGTGCTTTCTTTTTCCGTTTGTCGTCTTTATTTGATTTAAGTTTGGGAAGTGTGCTTTCTTTTCCGTTTTTTTTTTTTTCTTCTGCAACTTTACTATTTTATTTTCAAAACAAAATAACGAAAATACAAAAACAACAAAATAAAATAAAAACAACAATAATGCAGGAGGAAATCATTTCTTCTCGGTGCTTGGTGTCTCGACCATTGGAGCTTTGAGTTTGGCCCTCTGGCTGTCCTCTTCCGGGGCTTCACGCACAGCTTCTTGGGGCTCATCACTTGAGCTCCCAAAGATCGCAATCTTAGCTTGAGCGTAACTACTCTCGCGATCTGCTTGTTTGCGTTTTACCCGGTCTGTCTAGGTCTTCCAGCTGTTTTCGCATGTCGCGAGAGTACAACTCTACCATCTTTGATAGGTTTCTATTCTCGTCCCGCAATACTTCTAGCTGGTGTCGATTCACCTCCACTATCCTTGACCTCTCCCTTTTCAAGCTTTTTATAGCAGCCTGACACTCCTCAACCATACTTCGCTCCGCCGCCAACTGACCTTTCAGCACCTCTACCTCATGGGACTTCGCAAGTAGGCGATGACCCAAACTTGCGACTGTTGCCGTACTCTGCACGCTCAGTGCCAGGGCATCGCTCACGACCCGGTTGTCATCCCTTGTCCCCAGAACACGTATATCTTTAGGAGTCACCAGATTTCTGCCCACTCCAATGGCAACATCGTTGTCCAGGAGTATTAGAGTCAGTTCCTGTCACAGGCCCCGTGCGGAAGCAAAGTAGGGCATCCATACTGGTGCCGCTGCTTGGCCTCGTGTCTAGAGTCGGTGGAGCTAGGTTGAGATCCAACGAAAATGGGTAGTTAGAGGCCATTTGATTTCTCACTCTCTTTTCTTTCTTTCTTTCTTTTCTCTTTTGTGTGTTTCTGAGTTTGCGTTTTTTTTTTCACCCTTTCTTATAGACTTAGTCTTTGACAAACCCTAGCCATTGCAGCATCTGAGCATTTTCTGAATCTCCAGCATTCCTTGAGTCCCACAACCTTCTCGCCTTCCAACCATACCCAACTCATTTATCACGACGTGTCTTTTCTGAACGAACGCGTTCAGGAAAGTCTTCGCGCCTTTCCATGAGCCCGTAATTTTTGCTTGTGGAGTCTGCGGCGCCTCTATGTGTCGACACGTGTCTCACCCTGTCTGTTGGTCCCTTACACTAACCGAGACATCATGACCCATGTTAAAATCCCGCTCTTTGTGTTGCTATTCATGGTTCGATAGTTTGTTTTTACAAAACTAAATAATAATAAAAAGCTGGAAATGAAAACAAATTGTGGGTCGGGTTTCACTTTAGTTTGGGTTTCAAAGTGGGTTAAATTCACCGTGGTTTGTGTTTCGAAATTGTGGGCTTTGGGCTTCAAAATTTTTTTGGGTTTCGGAATTGTGTGATTAGGGTTTACTGTTTCATTTTTTTTGTTTGTTTGTTTGTTTGTGTTGTAATTTTTATTTTATAATTATTTTGTTTTTGTTTTCTTTTGTGATTTTGTGATTTTTTATTTATTTGCTTTAATACCTTTCATTTGTTGTTATGACATTGTTTGTGGCTAATTTTTAAACATTGAGGACAATGCTCATTTCTAGGTTTGGGGGTATTGGAGTTTAGCAAGTAAACTTGGTTTTTCTTAAAAAAAAAAAAATTTAAAAAAAATTTAAATTTCTTTCTTGTTTTGAATCTTGTTTTGTTTAGTCACTTTCTGAACACATTTGATGGGATTGTGATAAATGTTGCATGACTTAAATAAAAAATTGAATTTTATTTATTATTTATTTTTTTCCTTGTAAATTTTTATTGTAAAAAATAATAATTAATTAATTAATTAATTTGGCATCGTTCTAGCATGACATGTTCGAAACCTTCTTTGCACTTGCCATTTGTTTCATAATTTTCCAATTAAAGGATTTGCATGATCTAAAGAATTGTATCAAGCATAAATTAGACTTATATAACCATATAATGTGAGCTTTTGAGCCTTGTGCTTCATTTCATGAGTGTTATACACATACTCTTATTTTCTTGTCATCAAAGTTGTTGTTTGATCTCATTATTCATTGATTTGGTTGAACACTTAAAAGTCATTCATTCTTATGCAATTTGACTTCATGACATTTTAAGAAGTGATATTAAGGCCTTCTTTGGATCGTTTGTGCCTTTCAAGCTAACCTTATGCATGATTTTCCATTGTTTACCATTTTGAGCCTACATGTAAACCTTTTCTTTCATTTTACCAATTATATTTCCTCGCCTTAGCCCGAAAAACAAATATTTACCTTTCTAAGGAATTCATGAGCTCTAATTCGGATGTGTTTTTCATGCTAAGTTTGGGAAGGGATATTACATTAAAAAAAAAAAAAAAAAAAAAATTCACTCAATTGGTGAAAGAAAAGAAAAGAAAAGAGAAAAATTGTGATTAAGTGGTGGTTGAATGAAATTTCATTTTTGGGTTTCATTTTTGGGCCTTCTAAATAAATTGGTGTTTGTTCAATTCAAGGAAAGGAGTATGAATAATTGTAAATGAAGGTATAAGGAGTTTTGATCGTGTAAAAGAAAAAATCTAATCGTGATGATTCGAAGTCTTGCAAACAATTGTTTTATGCTCTTATATTTTGAGTTCCTTGGACTTTGTTTTATCCATACCTTTCATTTCTTACTCACCTTACACCCTTGGCCCCATTACAACCTATGTTAAAGACCTAAATTGATCTTAAATGTCATGTGGTTGAATTGCATTCATTTTTCTACTTTTAAGTGTTTGGCATCCTTCTTGAGATCATATTAATGCAAGTTCTTCATCTTTCTATTTCGAGTTAAGTCTTTATGGTTTAACTCTAATCTCATGTTTATAACTGAGTGTTGCATTATAGCCCTCTTCCGAGTGATTCATTTGTGAGAGGACAACTTTGGTGAGATTTGAAGTTGAACTTGTGCTTTGTATGATTTTTGAAATTGTGTGAAAACTAAGATTGGGGAATTTGTTGCATTTGGCTATCACACTACCACACTTTGAGCATATTATGTTTTGAACTTTGCCGCTTTGTGAATAATGTTTAAAATTGAGCTTTTATTGTTAAAACTTTTGAGTCATGTGCATGAGTCATTTCTCTTCAGAAAATGTTCGGAAAGATTGTTTTGAGTTCTTTTTATTTTTGTAATTTTTTTTGTTTTGTTTTGTTTTGTTTTTGTTAATGTAATTTTTTTTTTTTTTGTTTTTGTTTTTTATTTTGCTTAAGGACTAACAATCTTTTAAGTTTTCTAATTACCTTGTTTTCCAGAGTCAGGTAAAACGTTTGTGGGTATCGATATTGTTAAACCCTCAGGAGACACAACTCCTCCTACTAGGGATGCCTAGAGGTTTAAAGGCTTGTTGCATTCGCTCAATGCAATCGAGTTACCTACGAAAGTGGTCTAGTTAACTTCTTGTTTTGTTTTGTGTTGTTTTGCTCGAGGACTAGCAAAATCTAGGTTTGGGGGTATTTAATCGGTTCATAATTGTATATCATTTTGTACCCTTCTAGCTTATGATTTGGTTATGTTTTTGAGTTAAACTTGTGCTTTTAATCCTTTTTGTGTTTATCTTTCAGTTCATTGAGCTTTAGGTAATAATGATGGCTTTAGAGAGCATAATTCATGCAATTCAAGCATGTTAGGGCCTAATTTGGATGAATGGATGAAGAGCTTAAAGACAAACTCAATTTTGGCTACAGTCCCCTGCCAGCCCAGTTTCGTAGGTCATATTGCAAGCTTTGTTTCAGCAACCTACATAGCTCGGATGAGGCCACATTCTTCATGAAAGTTGTTCCAATGGGTGTGTAATATAACATATCCAAAATTCAGCCCCATTGGATAAATATGGAGTCTGTTACCTAGCAAACACAGAGCCATGCTCAGGATGGATTTTATCAGCGCGCAAAATGAGTTAGAAATTTGTTTTGGCCTTAACTTCCTCCTCCGACCTTGGATTGGCCCAAATGATATATGGCTGGAAAGAAGACATTCTGAACTTCAAGTTTGAGTGCTTAAAGTCTTAATTTGCTTAAGGGAAGCCCAATTCGTAAGCCCTTGAAGTTGCTGGTCATGCTGACCTCAGGATGAGCTATTATTTCTGGTTGGAAGCTTGGTCATGGTGACATGAAGATGAGCTAGGGCTGCTGGTGGGATTTATTAGTGAAGTGCATCAACCATTTCAGATTTTATAATGGAAGTGTTGTATGCATTAGTGAAGTGCATCAACCATTTCAGATTTTATAAAACAAGTGTTGTATGCATTAGCCATACTTAATTCAGATTTTCAGCTTCCTTAGGCCTATATATAGTGAGGTTTCCCAAGCTTGTAAACACACCCCAAGGGGGGGAGCTCTCAAACACTTCTCTAGAGCTCCCTTCCCTTCTCTCCCTCAAATTCTCTTAGTTTTCCTTTCTAGTTCTCAATTCTAGCTTTCTTTAATGTTTTCTTAGTTGTAATTTATTTTTCTTGTAATGTACATTCTTTCTTAAGTTTTCAAGTTGAATTAGTTTCCAAGTTTCAATTATGGTTTTTGTTCTTATTCATTATGCTTATAAGTTGATATGCTAGTTTGAATGATTGATCACCATTTAGGCTTGCATGTTAGCTATCTTGGTTTGAATTAAGAGTAGACACCATGCTTTAATTCGAATTGAACTATGAATAGGAAGAGTATGTATGGACATTCGACAACAGGGATTAGATACATGCTTGGTTGTTTAAATTGTTCTTCTATGCTTAATGGGTTCCTAATGCTTAATTTTAGGTTAGACAACAAATGATCAAATTAGGGAATTAGGAACACAAGGTTATGACCACACACCATGGCTTAATCATACTTTAGCTAGAACCAATCCATTAATCTAATTGAACTTGGGAATTTATTTGCTTGAGTTACTTTCTTATTTTCTTCCTTCTTTCATGTTCTTTGTTTTTGTTTCTATTTTGTGTAGGGAAACTAAATTGGATCATTCAATCACCAATCCCTGTGGAATCGACCTCGCACTTATATACGCTAAACTACCAACGGTTCGTGCACTTGCGAGTATCACAAGTTGAGGATGCAACTGAATCCATTTTGGTGCAGCTGAAATCTACGCAACAGTATCTCCGCTAGTACCTTCAGCTCCTCCTCTAACTCCTCACACTCCGGCTCCCCCTCCTCCACCGACGCCTTTTATCAGCCCATTTTCATATTATTAGACCAAACTATGGACCCAAGTGGCTCATTCGTGCATTATTGGGCCAATAACTTCCACATCAATGGACCAACAAAGAATATTTTGACAGACACCGATTTCATGAACTCATATAGTCCAGGACAAGGATTTAAAAAATACATGAAGGCAGAATTTCCAATGGTCATTTTGGGGAAAGTCACTGCTTCCAATTTCATCTTTGAGGCAGTGAAGCTATCACTATCATGCACTCTGCTTCGGGCAGAGGCAGAGTGCTGGTCAAGAATATCTTCAAGGGAGGCAAACTTAAAAACAACCACCTCTCATGCTTCTCCAATCTCCGATGGTAACTCCTCCTTCGGTAACTCCTCCTCCTCCTCTAGTAACTACTACTCCTCATCTGGTAACAACTCCTCCTCCTCCTCTGGTAACTCCTCCTCCAGTAACTCCTCCTCCTCATTCGGTAACTCCTCCTCCTCCTCTGATAACAACTCTTCCTCCTCCTCCTCTAGTAATGGGCCAACAAAGAATATTTTGACCGACACCGGTTCCACAGTGTGCATAGATGACTATGCAGGCATCTAGAAAATTTGTGAACTCACCGACTCCAGGTAAAGGACAAGGATTGTAAAAAAAAAATATGAGGGCAGAATTCCCAATGGTCATTTTGGAGAAAACCATTGTTTCCAATTTTAGCTTTGAGGTAGTGAAGCTATCACCATCATGCACTCTGCCCCAGGCAGAGGCAGAGTGCCTGGTCAAAAATATTTTCAAGGGAGGCAAACCTAAAACAACCACCTCTCATGCTTCTCCTCTGGGATCTCAGTTGGTAACTCTTCCTTTGATAACTCCTCCTCCTCCTCTGGTAACAACTCCTCCTCCTCCTCTGGTAACTACTCCTCGTCCTCTGGTAACTCCTCCTCCGATAACTCCTCATTCGGTAACTTCTCTTCCAGTAACTCCTCATTCTATAACTCCTCATCCTCCTCTGGTAACTTCTCTTCTGGTAACTCCTCCTTCGGTAACTCCAATTGTCTATTGGGAGGAAGCCATATCTTGCAGTTTTAGCTTCAATGCATTGAAGCTAGCAGCATCGTGCACTCTGTCCCTGGTAGAGGCAGCGTGCTTCTCAAGCAAATCCACAAGGGAGGCAATCCTAAACACAAGTCAAATATTAGGACCTTAGATTTGAAAAGGAAACTTACAGCAAACAAAGAAAAAGAGAAAAGGAGAAAAGGGAAATTCACTTCATTCATTCATGCCCTCTCCAGCAAAACCGAAGGAGAGTTAGAGTAACATTTAAAAAAAACCACTACCTCTCATGCTCCGGCGCTGGTACCTCCGCTAGTACCTCTGGCTCTTCATCCGGCTCCTCCTCCTCCAGCTCCTCCGTAAAGGAGGGGAACCTTAAGAACCATAAGTCAAGAAGTCACCTCTTAATTTTTAGTTTACTAAAATAAAACAACTATAAAAAAAACATCAATGGAAGCAGAAAACAGTAAAAGCTTTACTTTGGACAATAATACTCAAAGTAGGATACTTGAATTTTAAAACAATTGGGATGAGACAAAATCTATTAAGTTTTTAAAACTAGTTTATGTTAAGCTTCTTCTGTCAAACTAACGAAATCAAGGCAACCTTGGCCGACAATTCAAAGTCAATATTGAAATAAGATAGTATTAAAGAAATATACATCACTTGTTTCCAGCAAAACTCAAAACCAAAAAGGGACACATAGTTTAGATAAAATTCAAAACCAAAAAGGGTATTAAACAATAGAAAGAATAAACGCATGTGATTAGTGTAGATCACAGAAACACAACGCATGCATTATGTCTCAAAACTGAAAGGAATCCAAGAAACATTGTTTCTATATAAATGACAGAAATCCTGGCCCTCTAGTTAGATATGCCAAGACAAGATAACTGTCATCCCATACAAAACCAAACTAACAATAACTCACAGAAATTAAAAAATTTCATTATTAACAAAATCATGTAGTTATCATATCATTGAACTTATCATGCAACAAAAACAAGGACGATTATAATAAATGAGCCATTATGACTCAACCACCAAAGCATCTTGATAATATTTGGGCACATCCTTGGATTTTTTGGGCCTCAACAAATGTTTGTTTCTTGTTCGATTCTATTCAATGTCTCTATAGACTTCTGTAGGGGTCTTTTTTGGTTACGGCAGCTCAATGCGAACTTGGGTTGTCATAAAGAGTTAATTGTGATGCCCCTTTGCCTGAGTTCAGAACCAGGCCCAAAACACTCAGAGAAAATGTAGATTTTCAGAGAATGTTTTGTTTCTTCCCACCAAGAAAGTGATTACTGTGGTAAAAGAACTAGAAAGTTATGCTTGGCTTGAAAGACTTGTGATGTGGGAGCTAAGTTTCCATAAGTTTAGCAAGAAAGAGAGAGAAGAGAGAGAAAGAGAGAGAGAGAGAGAGAGAGAGAGAGAGAGAGTGTGTATGTGTGTGTGTGTGTGTGACAGATTGCAGCTTGGGTTGGTACCAAAGACCTTGTTGGGAAATATGGGTAATGGGGTGATATATGAGGTTTGGAAGGATATGATCATAGGAAAAAGGTTAAGTTTGGTATAGATTTCTAGGTGTTTTCATCGTGTTTTCCTTTGTTTCTCTTGCCCTTTTATACACCTTGCCAACAAGTTTCAAGAGTTGCTTTTTTTTCTTCCGAATGGAAAAAGGCTATGCAAGAAGAAATTGATGCTCTTCATATGCAAGGTACATGGATATTGGTGCCTCCTCCTTTGCATAAGAATGTAGTAGGCAGTAAGTGGGTTTATAAAATTAAAAGAAATTCTGATGGTACTATATCCAGATATAAAGCAAGGTTGGTGGCTCAGGGCTTTAGTCAAGAACTTGGTTTTGATTATTCAGAGACTTTCAGCCCCGTAGTAAGGCATACTACTGTTCGAATTGTGCTAAGTTTGGCTGCAATGCATGGCTGAAAATTAAGGCAATTGGACGTCAAGAATGCATTTTTACATGGTGACTTGGATGAGGAAGTGTTTATGAGGCAACCACAGGGTTTTGAAGATCCACAAAAGCCTCAGTTTGTGTGTAAATTGAAAAAAATCCTTGTATGGATTAAAACAAGCACCTAGGGCATGGAACGCTAAGTTCACGGGTTATCTCCCAGCTATTGGTTTCAAAGTGTCTACTCTGATCCGAGTTTGTTCATTAAGCATACATGTTCAGATATCATTGTTTTATTGCTCTACGTAGATGACATTATTTTGACAGGCTCAAATACATCTCTTGTTCAAGAAACTATTGAGGACTTAGCTTCGGTATTTGAACTCAAAGATATGGGATTACTTACTTACTTTCTAGGGCTGCAAATATCTTATGCATCCACATGAACTATCTTTGTTAATCAGCATAAGTATGCTAAGGAATTGTTAGCTAAAGCAGGCATGAGTAGTTGCAAGGCATGCTCAACACCTTGCAAACCTCATTCTCAAATTCTAACAACAGATGGTGAACCATTGAAGGATCCAACTTTGTTTCGTAGCTTGGTAGGCGCTTTGCAATATTTGACATTCACAAGGCCTGATATTGCCTATGCAGTGAACACTATGTGCCAATACATGACAAATCCTACAGACTCTCATTTCTATCTTGTGAAAAGAATTTTACGATATATTCAAGGCACACTTCAATATGGCATTACATTTTGTTCTGGTCCAATGCAACTAACAGCTTATAGCGATGCCGATCATTGGGCTGGAGATCCTTCTACTCGAAGATCAACTACAGGTTTCATAGTGTTTCTTGGTCATAATCCAGTCTCATGGCAATCAAAGAAACAGGGAACAGTTGCTAGGAGTTCTCCAGAAGCAGAGTATCGTTCTTTAGCGAATACCTGCTGCGGACATTGGCTGGATTCGCAGGTGTTAGCAGATTTACATGAGTTCTTGCCAGAGCCTCCTTTAATGCATTGTGACAATCTCTCTGCCTTGGCTTTAATTTCAAATCCTGTTTATCATTCAAGGATCAAGCACCTGGACATTGATTTTCATTTTGTAAGGGAGCGTGTTCAGCGAAAAGATCTTAATGTGCAGTACATACCTACTAATGAACAAGTCGGAGATGTATTCACCAAAGGATTACATGGTCCTCTCTTTGCAAGACATTGTAGCAATCTCAGACTAGCTAACCCAACTGAGATTGAGGAAGGGTGTTTGGCTAATGGTTAAGCTGACCTGGCATTATTGTTAGGTTGTTAAAAAGACTCATGTGTTTAGTTTTTAAGTCTGGTAGATTAGTTAGACTGTTTGCTATAAGTGTAACTTTACTGTGTAAAACGAATCATTTCAGAAATAAGAAATATAGAAAATTCATATTTGGTTTCTCTACTTTCTCTCAAAATTCTCATGAAACTTCTCCTTTATTCTATATCTTCAACCTCTGTTAGCAGTTCATCTGCTCGACTACTACAACCTGTAAAAATTTGGGAATTTTTGGAATTTTTCTGACGCCTCAAAGTTGGTCTGCAATTTCTGTGTTCATTCATTGCTGCTGAGATTCTGTTTCCTTACTTATTTTCTAACTTCTGATGCTTGGATGTTTGTGTTTTCTTCACGAAATTTGCTCAGAATTGTGTTGTTTGCAACATATATGAAATTGAGGATAATCCAACCACTGTAGCATTCCATGCCTTCATTTTTCTGGAGTATGTTCATCAATTGATGTTGATTCCTTTGTTGCATGCTTATTTTCTATGCTTGAATGCTTGAGTTCCTTTGTATTTCCCATAGTTCGTGAATTAGGCATTGAATCCTAAGTTTGAGCTTACGATGGAGGGTTTTAACTTGGTGATAAACAAACCCCACACAAGCTTTCTTAATTAATGCATGCTAAGTGTTTGTGAAAAAGTCTCAAGGTACCTTGTGGATGTCCTAGACCTTTCGAAACTTTTTCCTTTGAATTTGAATTGGAGCTTTTGACACATGAAAGTAAGTTTCTCAATGGTTATGTTGGAATTGCTCCACTCGTTGCCCTGATCACGTATGTATAGGTATTGATGGGTGTTTAGAGAATTTTCTGGTCACCAAAATTTCTCAAGACACCCACGCGTTGCCCTGTTAGAAATATGCCCTTAAAGCCAACTAATTATGTAAAGTTAGAGTTAAGGACATCTTTGATAAAAGACATATTATGTCATTATTGGGCAAGAAATGTTGTTTTATATATTAAATCATCCTATATTATCTTTCAATATGTAGAATAACCATAGTCCAATGAATACACAAGTGGATATGAGAGCTATGTAATGAGATTGCATACATGGAGACTTCTCATCATCCCTAAATCCTGAATATGTTCATGGTCATAGGAATATTGATTGGGCGTCAATCTTCTACAAAGACCAGGTACATACAGTATCGTCTCTATATGTAGGGAATGGCAAGGTCTCAAGTCATTAAGTGTGGAAACACATCAATATGTGTGTAGGTGCTTGTAGAAGAACAAGTACACTGAACGTGATGCAACACATGAGTTATAGCATGGAAGTTTTTATTCACATGTCAAGCTGGAACTCATAAATTGCAATGATGCAAACTAATCCTTAGACCTGAGGCATCATAGATGTTTTGTGGCTATGTCGTTAATCTTTGAGGGCACTATACGGTCATGTTGAATTAGGCATAGCTTAAAGGTGCTCATCTGGATTCTCAATAGAGTCATGGAAGCAAATGACTGTACAACAAGGAATCTCTACTCTCAGTAAAGGAGAAAGAATACTCCAAGATATGATTTGTCAAATCTCTGCGTAGAGTAGTGGATAAGACTTGAAAGAAGAAGTCTTCAAATCTTACCAAGATAATCATATAAAAGGAATGATTCACATTAGGATATTGACAATCGGATTCCATGATCTAATAATGTGAATAAGGAGTATTGACATAAGAGAAGGATTCAATTGCACGGTCATTCCAATTTGAATAGGTTCTTTCACAACGTCTCATTTAGCTCAGATAACCATGACTTGCTGCTAGGCGACAACCATGGTTTGTGGATGTCCTAAAAGGTTTCAATTAACCTTTATTAATAGGAAGAATTAAATTGTGGAATTTAATTCGTATATCATCTCTGAGGAGTTGAGTCAACTCACTACCTTGTTAAAGGGAACCTACGGGTCTGCACACCCAAAGAATGTGATTAGAGGTACAAATGAGGAGAAATGAAATGAGGAGACACAAGTCAATGGTTGATTATCAAATGTCAAAGTCAACAGTTAAAAGTCAACATGTTGACCAGAGCAATTGACCAAAGTCAAATAGTTCGAAATCGGGTCAGTTACGTAAGACTATAAATATAATTAAATATTGGATTGGACTTTTAAATATGATTTAAAAGGAAAGGGACAAAATAGCCCAAAAGGCTATTGCGCCCAAGGGATAAAGTGGCATAAGATGACATGACCCATGGACCAAATGGAGCCCCAATACCCACCCAAATTTGTGTCATCTTATATAAGCTAAGTGTTGGAGAAAACCTAACTAGGGTTTTTTGGTTTCCTACTTTGGTTGATGAGTGATCATCTTTGTATCTCATCTTCCATAAACCAAAAATTGGTCCAATCAAGAAGTAGACTAGCATCCACACTTCTTGATTGCCTTCTCTTCATCTCTAGGAGCATTTGGTGTGGTGAGGTAGATGATTCCAATCTTGGAGCCTTGAGGTGAAGGAGTCAAAATCAAGAAAAAGAAAAGGTCTTTCTAACAAAGGTGTTCATTCTTAAGAAATCAAGAAAAGGTCATCAATGATAAAGATCTATTCCCTTTTTACTTTTTCTATTTGTGTTCAAAGAGACTAGGCTAAGATACTTGGTTTAAAATGAAAGAGGTTTAGCTCAACTAGTATAAACAAAATGAATCTGTCATTTAAAATGTTGTTGTTGTATAGGTTGTGGCTAAAGTTCATTTCCCAAGCATTAGATGCATGTTTCCTTCATTGCCGGTGCATGTGGCAGCACGTGGGCCCTGTTTGGGTGACCCATTTGGTCCTAAAATGATCCTCATGTCGTCCTGAGCACGACCGGTATGCTCGGATTTGAATTTGGTTATCGTTTGACTATCGATCGGATTTACACATATTAGGCGTTATCCGGGTTCGATATGTTCGAAACCGTTGGATCGACTCCATTTCCAAATATGTTGATCTAGGTATCTCTAGAATTGTGTAGGAATTCGCAGGATCGTGAATCGTAGTCCCGAATGCTCTGATTCAATGACTTAAAGTTTTCGTAAAACGATAACCGTCCGATCGTGTAATCTCGAGCGATCGAACCTTTTGATTAGGACCAAACTTGCAGGACATGAATAATAAACGTTGTTGAACCCATTGGAACTTTCGGATCGGAAATCGGAGGTCGTGAGCCTCGCGGACCCGGTTGACCAAATTTGGGAAGTTTAACTCCTGGATTGACCGAGCGTCTTTCCGAGTCTATTACACCATTCAGAACACGTATTTGGACCTTAGAAACTCCTCGTTCGTCATTCACACACTTTGAATCCTGGGAAAACTGGGAATTGATTTTAAAGTCTTGTTCGAAGTATTTTATTTTAATATAGCCCTCGTGTTTTTAAATAGGTACTCCGAACCCAACGTACGCAACGGGCAGGACCCTCTCAGGGTCAAGGCGCGTGGGACTTCTGAGTGGATTTGTTTTTAAACTATAATCATTATTTTCAATGATGGAAAAAATATGCATAATGACTTCTTGATTATTAAGTTATTATTTATTTAAATGTTGAATATAATATTTTTATGAAGTAAATGAAGTATATTTGAATATTTGCAGATTGTGATTATTTGGAATGGATATGCGCAATTTTTTTGAGAATGATTATTCATACTTGGATATGTGTTGGGAATATGGGGTTGTTGGAAAGAATTTATGAAATGTGGATTGGGTTGTGGTTTAAGCAAGTTTTGAGTGCTATTAACACTACCCTATGTACCTCCCCAGATTTGGAATACTTGGATTGGAGATTTGGAACAATGGCATACTTGGATATGTCGGAACATGGGCACCCTTGACGGGGTGTTTCATAGACCCTTAGCGGGGTTAGTTTGCGCATGTAGAACTTGTCACAGGCGTACGATCGAAGATTCTGCTGTACGTGCAGGTGAGCCCAGCCCCCGGTTGGATGGCTCGTTCCCTAACCACATGGTCAATTGAGGATTCTTCCATGTGGACTAGTCAAACAATGTCCCGGTTAGATTGTTTCCTCGGTACAAACTTGGTAGTGGTCATACTTACGTATATATATACATACATACATACATATTCATTCGTTCTTATTTGTCGGTGAGGATCCTTCCTCGCTTGCCGTGCCAATAGGCATGTGTTTCGAGAGAGTAGTTGGGGAAAGTGGGAAAGGTTTGAATGGAATGGGTATTGGTATATCTTTATGAGAAGTGGATTTCACTTTGGTTTCGACTTAGCTATGTATATATCTATATTGGTTTTGAATGCATGATTTCTGCATTGTTTTCCAAATTGTGGGGTTATTGTATGTTGTTTTTAATTATAACGAAACTTTGTTTTTGTCCACTCACATGTTTTTGTTTTGCGCCCCCAGGCAGGAGATAGACTCCAACCGAACGGCCGTACCCAGTTGTGAACTTCTAGCCTGAGCTTGTGTAGGACAAACTTTTACTTATTGCTATTCCGTTGAACTTCATTTTCGTTTGTAACAGAATTTCGTAGATATGCTCTGTTATCGCCCATATTAAGGTTGATTGTAAGGCCGGATGCCTATTATGTAAATTACATGTTATTATCTTGTGCATCCTGCTGGATGAGATTTCTAAATGTGTTTCGCAGGTTTAAAATTTTGGGAATTCCAATTTTTCAGGGGAGACTACCGAAATTTTGGCAGAAAGTCTCGTCCCTTTTTAGTAAGTGGGCCCGACATCAATTTGATGTAGGAAATACCACAGAATTCATCCTAAATTTCGAGGAATTAGGAGTGGGTCCTATCATATAAGCAGTAGAGACTCATATTATTGCTCTCATACACATTCGATATAGTGTATCAAGAGTTCTATATTAATATTACTTCTGTAACAAGGGCAACTTCACATAGAAAGTAGGGTTATAACAAAAGGTCTGTAGAATATTTCATAATCTTTTATTGTTATTTATTTTCTATACAAGTATGCACGAGCTTAGGATTTAAAAATGACTGGGGTTAACTTGTAGGCCAATTTTCTTAATAAGAAAACTTGGATTGAAATTTCGATAAAATTTACTTTGTATTAATGACATTCGTAAATGGTATATAACATGTTAAACACTCTTATTATTTACTTCTGCATATTCAAGTACGTTATCAAGAACAACATACTTTTTAAATTTTACATAAAAGAAAACTTGACAGTAAAATCTATAGAGTAACACCCATAAATCCAAGTAGTAACAACCATAGATCCCTAAATTAGACATCAATTAGAAGAGAAAAAAACCCTAATTTATATATCCTTAAATCAAAATTCAGAAGCTATTTTACAAATTAAATGATTTTAAAAAAGAGTACAAGAAGAAGAAAGAAAAAAGGAAAAAGGAATAACAGCTCACGTGGGCGGCTGAGCTGCTTTTAAATATTTATGTTTTTGTTTTTTGGATAAAGCTGATTGGCTAAAAGTTTATATGAGTTGGGCTATTGGGTAGAAGAATATTATGGGCTGGGCTGCTTTTCAAGGGA